>CM060887.1:50321152-50546152 GCA_030762935.1 Hymenopus coronatus | reverse complement strand
TGAAGTAACCTACTCTGGAAGCGTTATTTCAACTGCTCTGGTGGCTTAATGCGTAACGGGGGAAGCTGCTATCCCAAAGGTCCTGTCTTTCAGTATATATTTATTATTATTTTTATCATTCCAGACAAAGTGCCGCAATACAGGAACGAGACCCGAACTCGGAAACTATCTTTCACTTGAAAATCAGTATGATAATCACTACGCCAAAAAGGTAAGCTGTAATATATCCCTTCATTTTTCGTGTTATGCTCTCGAATGGTTGATAAATTAGCCAGTGGCGTACTGGCACTTATAGCCGTTACTTCTACATTTCAATAAACAGACCATAAGTCTCCTATCTCAAATTGCTTATTTAATTAATCTACATATTCTGTGAAAATATTTCGGTACAGTTCATTAACACTTTGTATATATATAATGGCTAATGTCGAGGAGTTGACAATGATATTCCTTGTTATTGCTTTCAGTTTTTAAAAACTTAAACTTTCTTATACTGGAATTTTTCAACTCTAGGAAATCTAAAGAAATGACTTTCAATCATATAGCAACCAGTTTTGATTATCGTTTAGCCTAATATATATTCTTATTTCCCTTCAACTGACCAGGCAGCAAGTAATAAGACCATTTTTGCTAATTGTTATCTCAATTAGCATGAAGTATATAAAAGAACAAGATTTTTAACACATATTTGTAACAAAGATGTAGAGAGTCATGTGAATGGACCACTTCAGATTATTATTAACTATTTTTTTAATGTAGAATCGTAGTTGGACTGTTTAATCATATTCTTATTTATTGTTCATTGCATTATTCTATGTGATCTTATTACTTTCTCTACACGTACTATACACATAGTGTAGAGAGAAGGTATTGTATTGCACCCAAAAATTCGATACCAAGATTTTACAGGAAGAAAATGTTTTGAGAACCCCTGATTTAAAAAAAATAGAAAAAGGTCCGTGTGCGTCTGTGTTTTGCGTGTGTGTGTGTCTATGGGCAACATAGCTTAAAAATGAAAAGTAGGTTGAATATCAAACATTTAAAGCATGCGATACGAAGATATTAAAAAAAAAAAAAAAAAAATCACCCACTCCCTTTTGTAGAGTTAACCGTTTTCGAGATATTCTGAATTATTGGTTTTACTTTTAAGCCACAAACGTTTCTCAAACGGGAAGACATCTGTCTATCTTCTCGTTTCTCGTTTGTTTACTTCTGGTAAGCAAAGAGAATGGAATTTCAAATATTTCACATAACGACCGGCTTTTAAAGGAGAAGACTATCGCTTTAGCCTCAGCATTTCCTTATTTTCCTCCTACTTACAAGGGATCTAGTAATAAGACTAATTTTACTTATGTTTATTTTGATTAGCATAATGTAGATAAAATATTTAACTTTTGAATAAAATGTTTATTTGCCGAGCAGCTAGGAAACATCAAGTAAATGCAACACGTCAGGTTTTTCTACTTCTATCAAGGAACCAAGTAATAAGGAGAATTTCTGCTATTTTTTATCCCGATTGTCATGAAATAGATAGAAGAATAAGCTTTTTAATAATAGTCTATTACAGAGCTGTAGAGTAAGTCATGTGAATGGAAACCATCAGATTTTTACTTTCTCTACACGTATTATGTACATAGTGTATAGAGAACGTATTGTATTGCATCCAAAATTTCATTCCGAGATTTCACCGGAAATATATATTTTGAGTCCACCTGAATAAAATAAAGTATTTTTGGAAAAAGGTCCGTGTGTGTCTGTGGCCAGCATAGCTCAAAAACAAAAAGACCGTTAAATACCAAACTTGGTATTTAATTTTGGTATGTTCCAAGGATGAGACACGAAGTTTTTCAAGAAAATCCCCCCACCCCAACTTACCCTTTACATGGAACTTTTATCGAAAATTTTGATTTTCTCAAAAATGGCTCCAATGATTTTGATTAAAATATGTATATTAAAGATATTTACCTGACAAATCATATGTATATCCTGAATTTTCTGGGAAAAGCCTCTGAACACTATTTTATTCTGGATGAATTTTACGAAAGTTTGCATAACTGCTAAACCGTAAAAAATGGACAAAAACTTACCACACAAGAAACGTAGAGCACATTAAAACACAATTTATGTTATATAATTTTTTTTCGAAGAGTTGATCGTTTTTTAGGTATTCCTTGTTTTTGGTTTCAGCTTTGAAAAACTTGTACTTCTCATACAGGAATTTGTCAACTCATGTTCAGACAAACAAAGGAACTTCAGTCACCTAGTAACCAACTTTTCACTTCACTTTAATCTATGATACTCCCATATTTCGCTTCTACTTACAAAGAAGCAAGTAATAAGACTATTTCTGCTAATTTTTTCTCGATTAGCATGAAGTAAATAGAAGAATAAGCTTTTTAACAATAATTTGTTACACAGAAGTAGAGAAAGTCATGTGAATGGAACACATCAGATTTTTTATACATACATTTAATTCTGTCGCTGGAATTACCTACCCACTTCCAGAGGAATAAATAGATACATATGTACGTACATAAACCTCTACAATGCACAAGAAGCCATTCACCCACAAACCGCCGAACACCGTCACCCGTTCCTTCAACACCGAAACAGACGACAAGGAAGTTATGGAATATTCTGGGATGAAATGAACCTTCGCAGCATTCACCTAACGACCCGGGATACTCTCGAAAATCCCATGAATCAGTAAGACAGTCTCTGGAATCGAATCCACGAATTTTCGAATGCGATTTGCACACATTATGGATACGCAATAATGCCAAGTTTGGTGTTTAACCCAGTTTTCGTTTTTGAGCTATACTGTCCCATCCCCCTCACACACACGCACATGCTCGGAGATGTTTTTAAAAATTCTGTTTTTTGATTCAGGGATTATCAAAACATATATTTCCGGTGAAATGTTGGTATCGAATTTTTGGGTGGAATGCAATACTTTCTCTATTCACTATGTACATTGTACATGCGTGCTAGAGAAAGTAAGCATTATTTTTAAAAATACGTTTATTTTGTAAATGATATTGATTTAAGAAAGAATAAATTAAATACTGTGTAAAGTGGTTAACAATGTAATTATTAACATTTAAATATCCAAATATTTTATTAATTCAATAGCAAGGAAGCGTAAACTAAATACTGGTATTACACCATGCAATGGAACATGTGAATAAATAATGGTTAGCACAAACACACACACACACACAAATACCTTTTTTCTAAAACTTATTTTTAATGCATGATAGCTCAAAACATGTATTTCCGGTAAAATTTCAGTATCCAGATTTTAGAAAATTTCTGCTTATTGGTAACGTGATGAATAAAAATATCTGATGTGTTACACTTACATGACTTTCTCTAGCTTTTCTACAAACTTCTCACCTAAGATTATTCTTCTTTCTGCACCTTGTTAATCGAGATAATCATTAACGTAATATTCTTATCATTTATTTCCTTATAAGTAGGAAGAAAATAAGGAATACACCAGGCTAAACCGAGTCAAATGTTTTAAAAGCTGTCGTTATGCGATTGTCATTGCAAATCGCTTCTTTGCTTGGCCAGGAGTAGAAAAAAAGAAAAACGATCACTTATGTCGGAGAAAAATATAAGCACTTCACAACTGAAACCAATAACAAGGAATATCTCGGAAACGGTTACCCCCACAACAAGAATATAAAGGACATAAATTGTGTGTTTTGACGAGATCTACATTACCTATGTAGTAAGCTTTTGTCTATCTCTCACGCTTTAGCAATTAAGACGCTTTCAGCAAAATTCATGTAGAATCTTCAGAGGTTATTCCAGAAAATTGAAGATATACATTATATTTGGGATGTAAATATCATTAATGTACGGGATTTTAATCAAAATCGTTAGAGCCATTTTTTAGAAAATCAACATTTTCGAAAACTTTTCCATGTAAAGGGTAGTTGGGGTGGGAGATTTTCTTGAAAATCTTCGTGTCGCATTTTTGGAAGGTACCAAACCTAAATACCAATTTTGGTATTTAAAGATCTCTTCGTTTTTGAGCTATGCTGTCCATAGACACACAGACAGACAGACAGACAGACAGACAGACACACACACACACACTCACACAGACCTTTATTGAAAGTGCTTTTTTGGTTTCAGGGGGTCCTAAAACATATATTTCCGGTGAAATCTCGGTATCGAATATTTGGGTGGAATACAATACTTCCTCTATACACTATGTACATAGTACGCACAGAGAAAGTAAAATGATGAGATTATTCTTCTCCTTGAACAGGGAAGATAGCTAAGAATGTTTCGGAATCGCAGACTTTCATGGGTTGCGAGAAACCAAAATATTTTTGTCTTCTGTCGTCTGAGAGTAATCACGTAGAGCTGTGTAGCAACTGACAAAACTTTTGAATTTACATACAAAATGGTAATGCAATAGTTGAAACATGTTTCTTAAATTTCGGCAATAAACTTCTTGCTTCTTAAAATAAATATATTCGTTCCTAATATTTTCACTAATTCCGACAACAGTTACTAATACACTTTCCATGTCGCTATTTGTTTTCTCTGTAAAACGTTGCTTAACATGACTTACGGCACTCAGTGGCAGAAATAACTTACAATGGAAAAATAAAATCTGATGTGTTCCATTCACATGACTTTCTATACATATCTGCAACAAATTGTTGAAGCTCTTACTTCTATTTACTTCATGCTAATCGAGAAAAAATTAACAGAAATAGTCTTATTATTTGTTTCTTTGTAAGCAGGAGCGAAATAAGGGAGTACCATTGGTTAAAGTCATAGTCAAAAGCTGGTTACTATGTGACTGAAGCTCCTTTGTTTGTATGGTCAGGAGTTGACAAATTCCTGTATGAGAAAGGTATGTTTTTCATAGCTGAAAACAAAAACAAGGGATATCTTAAAAACGATCAACTCCACGAAAAAAATATACAGATAACATAAATTGTGTGTTTTAATGTGCTCCGCATTTTCTGTGTGGTACGTTTTTGTCCATCCCTTGCGGTTTAGCAGTTATGCAAAAATCCGTAAAATTCATCCAGAATAAAGTAGTCTTCAGAGGCTATTCCCAGAAAATTGAAGATATACATTTTATTTGTCAAGTAAATATCTTTAATTTACAAGATTTTAATCAAAATCGTTAGAGCCATTTTTTAGAAAATAAAACTTTTTGATTTATTTTCCATGTAAAGGGTAGCTTGGGGTGGGGGGATTTTCTTGAAAATCTTCGTGTCGCATCCTTGGAAGATACCAAACCTAAATACCAAGTTTGTTTTTTAACGGTCTTTTCATTTTTGAGGTATGCTGCCCACAGACACACACACACACACAGACAGACACACAGGGACATTTTTCTAAAAATGCTTTTTTTTGGGTTCAGGGGGTCTCAAAACATATATTTCCAGTGAAATCTTGGTATCGAACTTTTGGATGCAATACAATACCTTCTGTATACACATAGTACGTATAGAGAAAGTAATAAATGAAGTTTCATTTACGGACGCCCTATGGTTCTCAGCGTCCCATTCAATATTGCGCATGAAATACCGCTTAATATTGCCCAGAGGCCTCTCTATCCGGCTTGTTCTTTTACGTGCCGTAAATCTATGACACAGGACCAACGCTTTACTTCCCTTCCGAAAGAGGTCATACAAAGAATGTTTATGCCCAATAAAAATCCATCATCCTCCGCCGGGTTTGAACCCGCGACAATGGGTATATGAAGTTAGCATGGTAACCATTACATCACGGACGGCGACGTTACCATGGAACGTTTATAGTTACTACGCATTGCCGCAGATTTTCATTTTCTCTACTACGCACAGTAAGTAGAAGTATTGTAGAAATTCAATATAGAAATACATTTTTTGAAAATCCCTGAATTAAAAAAGAACAAATTTAAAATTTTTTTACTTTAGTATATAGTATTTCAGCCAAAAATTCGATACCGAGATTTCATGAAAATACACGTTTTAGGGTCCAATGTATCCAAAAGAATAGGTGTGTCTGTGTGTCAGTGACCACCCTAACATAAAACGAAAGGTCGGTTAAATATCAAACATCAAGTTCAGCATCTTCCACGGATTTGATACGAAGATTATCAAGTTAATTCCCCACGCTAAACTACCCTTTATATGGGAGAAAGAAATTGCTTTTCTCAAAAATAGTTCTTACGATTTTGTTTAAAATACTCTATAATAAAGATAATTATATCATAAACAAAATGATTATCTTGAATTTATTGGGAATGATCTCTGAAGTTCTTTTCATTCAGAATTACTTTTGCATAACTGATTAACCACCAGGTCCAAAGGTTTACTTTATACAAAAAATTTAGAGCTCGGTAAAAGACAAATTTTATCCCCTGTAAAGTTTTTGTGGAGTTAACCATTTCTGGGATATTTCGTTTTTAAAATACTTAACTTTGTCGTAGACGGATATTTGTCAACTCCTTTCCATACAAAGAAAACGAATTTCAGTCACATGCAAAACCAGCTTTTAAACGATTTGACTATCCCTATATCCTAGTGTACTCCTTTATTTCCGTTATTTTTAACATTTATTATATAAATATCTCTAATATATGATATTTCAATCAAAGTGTGGCCGCGCCGCACCAAAGCACCCCAGGTTCGACCCCAGGGGACCGCAGACACTGTAAAAGAAAACAAACAAATCAAAATGTGTAGAGCTATTTTTCAAATTAAATTGAATTTTATTTATGAATTGCTGCATTTCCCAGCGCGCTATTCTATATTGAGTGAGAAAGAGCGCTTAGTTTTGCTCAGAGGCATTTTTATCAGACTTGAGACTCATTTATGTGCCGTAAATCTGCGACAGGAGACCAACGCTTCTGGAGGAAGCCACGCTAAGAAATGTTACGTTCGAAAAAAGTCCATCACCCTCCGCCGAGTTTGACACCGTCGCATTCGAAACCGGAGGTTACCCGTAGATCACAAAGGATAATTCTATGTAAAATGTAGTTTGGTTTGTATGAAAGGTAGTCGCATATATATTTGATATATATATATATATATATATATATATATATATATCTGAGCTTAATATACAAAATAAATTGTTCCGGTATAAGCAGATATTAAAACCTGTTTGGACGTACGGATTGCAGATCTGGGGATGCACCAGGAAAACAAATATAAAAATTATACAAAACTTTCAAAATAAAGTGCTACGTGGTATAGTAAATGCACCATTGTACATTAGGAATGACAACATTCATAGAGACTTAAAAATGGACACCGTTAGAGAAGAAATAAGAACCAGGGCAAAGAAGCATGTAAAGCGACTTCACACACATTCAAATCTTCTTGTGCTTCAGTTGTTAAAAACCAGTACAGTACCAAGAAGACTAAAAAGGACAAAACCTGAGGACTTAGCACAGTGACGTGTTATTGCATGAAAAATGCAATGGTTAGCAGAATATATTCATTGGAATAATTACTGCCAAACAGTCATATAATCATGATAATGAAGCTACTAGATAAGTTTTACACTTAGTTGTAGCATGAATAAATAATATATATATATATATATATATATATATATATATATATATATATATATATATTTGAAAGGTCCTGCACACAAATTTAGGGGCAGCGCCGTGATCGAGTGGTTATACCACTCGCCTCTCACAAGGCGTCCCGCGTTCATTCCCATGGTGCTTCATCTTCATTCCATATATCATCAGTGCCATCGCCTGCGGTACAATAATAATAATAATAGTAATAATAATAATAATAGTAGTAATAATAATAAAAGTCAGCGTTAAACACCATAGAAACCAAAAACAAACTCAAATTTGGTATTTATATCACATGCTCACACACACACACACACACACCTAGGCGCACCCACGAACCTTTTACTAAATATACTTTTTATTCAGGGTGCTTCAAAAGCATGTATATGCAGAGAAAATTTTAATTTAAGTTCTGGATAAAGTGCAGTACTTTGCCTCCTAGGCACGTGATAGAGAAATTACTAATTATTTACAGTAAGGTTAAGTAACTTTTTCTGGAGGATTCATTCGGATGAGGTCATTAAAAAAAAAACAGGATTACCATCTGCTTTCACTCACTTTAGGAACGATTTACAAATTTTAGGAGACATCAAAGACTGTATAAGTAGGGTAAAAAAACTGCTAAGTGTGTTCTTTCAGAAATAAAATATGCTACTCCAGAACTTGCCCTGGAGCAAAGTGCATTCTGGCTTGCACTGAAAAGAAAGTATAAAACTTATCAAAGGAGCAGAGATGGATTATTTTATGAGCTTATAATGTCAACAACTCATCAAGTAGTCATGCTTTTAGCAACCACCACAAAAAATTGATACTTTATATTTCTTATCATTTTAACCCCACTTTTCAAGGCATGGGAATTTGTCATCAAATTACCCATGGCATCTATAAAGATCCATTTTATAAAACTGTATAGACAGTTGCAAATGGTACGCTCAGTAAGATTTGTTTTCTTTTCTTTTAGTAGGTAGTAAGTTCCGACCACTTCTACTGCCGTAGTGGGTGTGCTGCATATCCCTTTGACTCGCAGTACGTCTAAGCTTATTTGAAATCCGAACACCTGAACGTCTCCCTTTAGATACTTGTTAGGGTTGGGTTGGACTCGACTCCACAGCTATGGGAGATGGCAATGGTGACCAGGCGGGATTGTGAGTCCTGTTAATTTCTTCTAGTACCAATCTGGACGTGGTGTTCGCTTGCTGTTGGTCCTTCAGAAATGTATTAGTCTTCTCCTTTGGGATTGACACGCCTAAAGTGGTGTAGCTACTCCTGTCTTTGGGGAATGCGCAATTTAAGATAACATTTATGTCAAACAGGCATTACTTGGTTACATTTAGAAGGCATTACGTATGCTCATGTTTGACAGGATCTTAAAATATATGTTTCAGGCATGTGAAAAGTACAGAGAGATCAGATCAATCGCTTGTAAATTTCATTATCTTATTTGAATTATTTTAGACTGTGTGAGAATATAATTTATTAATGTTTTATTTTACACAAATTTATCTTTTCATATTTTGAAGCATGTTTCTCAAGAATAAGCAGAGTTAGAACCTTGAATTTTTATAAAGCTTAAGCCCTTTATACTAATTATCATCAACTATTAGAAAAGTAATAGACCCGAACTAAATATGTTGCGTCTTTAGTAACATTAAAACAATATTACAAAATTTGAATTACAAGAAAAAAAGTTGTTGTGTGTGTGTGTTTATAATTCAAAATATCCATGTATTTTTAACATCTAAAATAATTTAAAATTATAAAATGAAAAGCACAGGGGACATTCACATATTTGCAAAAATACAGTTTGAGCCTTTTATATAATTATTCAAATACAACCAATTAAGACCTGCCCGCCTCGGTAGTATGGGGTTAGTGTTTCTGCCTGACATTCAAGAGATCGCGAGTTCGAATCTCGCTTGAGGTTTTTTCCTCGGGGAAAATGAATGCCTAGTAACTATGCTCCATGCACCCGATATCATCTGAAGATTATTTCACCAATTTCAGATCATTCATCACACGATATGACTGACCTAGTTAAAGCACATTAACCTTGTACACATAAGATACAAAACAAATAAATAAAAATTAATAAAAACACAAAGTAAAAATAAAATTTAGGTACATGCATATTACTTAAGATAATGCATCTATGATATCATAAAAATGTTAAAGATTTACGAACATTATTTTTGCCATAATAAAATGGCATGAATTCTATAGTTTAAGAACATTTACCATTTTCCATCTAGTGTATTTGAACTACAAATCAACCGAAGCTATAAATGGACAAAACCAAGTTTAAACTGTATTTTCACCAAACATTTAAAATAAAATTCATACCCTTTATTCCTCACAAAATACAATTTTTTCTAATTTGTTTCATATTATTTCCATTATCTCTCAAAATATCTATATTAAATAAAATTCTCTTTTTGTTCTTTTCAAAATAATCTTCTATTATTGAGAAATAAATCATTAACTTTTGAAAACTAAAAATTTTGGATTAGAGTGAAAACATGAGTCTTTTCTACAGCAATTACGGTTAATATACAAAATACGATATAACAAGTCATTTCAAAATCATTTACTATAAAACTTGAAATATTTTTAAAAGTGCATCAAAATGCAATAATGAATTTAGAAAATAAAAATGAGTATTTAAATAATTATCCTATCCAGAATTTTCAAGCATTACATTGTATGTAATAACTAGTATAAATTTAAACAAGATATATTGCATACTGTGGAGTTTCCAAATAGGTTTCCTAACCTATAGGGGTTTTCAGGTCGCCAGGCGAATGCTGGGAAGGTTCATTACAAATCCAATTTTTCTTCTCTCTATTTTACTTCACTTCGTGGTAGGTGACGGTGGGGACCTCGGTTGATGTCAGGGGAAAAGGATGCTCTCTGGTCACCTTCGTTCTCAGCGGGACGGTATTCGGGTTCTGCAGTGGGATGTCTAAAACCACAGGAGGGGAGTAAAGCCGATGGCATTAGCCGCTACTGGAAAATGCCAATCTGAAAATGGAAGGAACCTGTCCTCTGCTCTGGCGTGACTCCTTGGGTCAGCCACCCTCTGTCTCCTTGTATTATCTTTCCTCCCAGACTTCCCCGCATAAGGCATAGGTACAAAAGATTCTTTAAATCGAGGTGTCGAATCCCTTCCACGACTTCTATCCTACCCACAGTGGTATGCCTGCACTGTGTAATACATCTCATCATTGAGGGTAACCTGTCGTAACAGTTGAATCAAGTGTTAGAATGCAAACACAAACATTAAATATGACCTTCGCACAGTGCCGCATTGACCATCATCACCACTAACCGGCCTCTGTGTTTTATACCTGAGTACGCACAAGTAAATTCGGAACATCCTGGCCTAATGGAAAAAACTACAGAGAGCAGAACCATTCAGTCGTGCCATTTTCGGTTAAAGAAGTGGAACTTCGGCTATGGGTAAAAGTTTGCACCGCATTTGCTCACTTTTAGGTTGGATATTTATTGCATTTAAAAATGTATCAAAAATTTAAATATATACATGAACTGTCTCAACTGACTATAGATGAAATCAAATGATGTCCAAATGCAGTAATGCGAGGAATAAAAACTTTCTATTACGAGGTATGGGGCACGTCACGGCAACTGTTATTGAAACAAAATATGGTGGTGTTGTGGAGCAAAGATATAGTTCTAATGTGTGTTAACAATGCCAGATGATGATGGAAGCCAAAAGCGTAGAGAGCAATGCGATTGATGTGCTAGATGGATATAACTCGTGTTGGACAGCAATCGTACATCAAAGCAGCCATTATCTGTGAAAGAACTACCAAAAACTGTCACAGGGAATTGGTGGAAGCTTTTCGAATAATACTCTGCCATACCGGACGGTCGCGAGGTGGGTAGGTAAACTAGAGTATGTCAGGCGCGTACTTCATTGCTGGAGACGAGAAGAATTGGAGCACCACCATTCTGATCTGTCTCCACGTGAGGTCGGGACCTCATAGGAAAAATAAAAGAGCCATTAGTTGGTTTGCAACATGCTATGCAACTACAGATGACCAGATTACCACATTGGAGGAAAATAGGAGTGCAGATCGTATTCGGCGCCTCCCACATTGTTGAAGCGTGTTTTGATCGTTGCAAGGGACTAGTTGGAGAGCCTTTAGTACAAGTAAGTAAGCTACAATCTGCTAGACTGTAATGTAAACCAACAGTCATGTCAACTGCCTTAATAAGTATTATTTGATGTTCAATTTGGAGATGCTGTGCACTGTTCATACCCTCTCACATGCATACTTCACATATTCCATACGCACAAAAAATGTTGCCATGACTTCTACCCCAATCTTCTCTCTGCTAATCGGACAATAAATGAACCAAAAAGCTGCGCAAAACGTTAATACGAATTTATAAGCTTAAAGCTACGTAAAACGGAATGTATAAGCTTAATGAGATTAGTCTCGTAAATCTATTAATATGTTTATGAAATATTCCTAAAGCTAAAAATACAACATCAATCGAATATTTCAGGGTTCGTCTTTCCCGGTGTTAACACTAGATTGGAATTTCATATTAGCAATGAGATATGAAACTAGAACTCAAAAACCCTGGTTCAAGAAAATTCGAGTATATACTCTTGAACAAGCACTGGATTAATTAATACAAGTAGATGAAAGGCATAAAGCGAGAGCAGATGTGGCGTGATATTTAATGTCTGCAGAGAAATTAGATCCCAACAATCTCATTTGCTTAAATTTTCCAGTCTAGCCAGCTCACGTGATGTGTGCCACATTTTCTCCCGGGAAAGTTTCATTAATTTTCATGATGGAAAAACTTTACCCTAATTATTAAACTCGCTTCTCCTTCCTCTAGTTAGGTATATGAAACCTCCCTTCAGTAATAACGAAAAGCATGTGCAGGCGCGTTCGCAAGATAAATGAATCAACCTGAATAGATTAAATTTTACTGGCCTGCCTAAAGTAACACTTTGTATCGTTTTAAAAATAGATGTAACAATCGAGTGACTTTCCTCGCCCATAATAATTTATTTTCAATCTATGTTAAAAGCCATTACCGCTTAACCATGGTAGGTACAAGTTTTGAACACCATTAAAATTTTTCTCAACGATGATTTAAGTTCTTAAAAGCATTTTAAAATGAAAAGGTGTTGTGCGTGAACTGTGTAACTCCAAAAGTAAATGTCATGATTAGGCAACTTTGTTTTCAAGCGTAGTATCTTTCAATAGTACCATATTCCCTTATAATAGCCACCTATTAAATGTTTGGGAAACTTGGTTCAATGTCCCAAAGTCTGTAGCTTAATATGGCAAATGGTTTCATATTTTAAGAATGGAACATACCACTTTTTTACTTTCTCTTAACGTACTATGTACATATTGTATAGAGAAGGTATTCGATTGCACCCAAAAATTCGATACCGAGATTTCACTAGAAATAAATGTTTTGGGTCTCCCTGAATGCAAGTTTGGTATTTAACGGTCTTTTTGTTTTTGAGCTATGCTGTCAACAGACACTCACACACACACACACACACACGCACACGCACATACGGACATTTTTCTAAAAATATTTTTTTTCGGACTAGGGGGACCCCAAAATATATATTTCCGGTGAAATCTTAACATCGGATTTTTGTACATGCGGGATAGAGAAAGTAAAAATATTAGTTTGGATTCAGAGGGCCTCAAAACATATTATTTCCAGCGAAATCTTAATGTTCAATTTTGGTTGAAATACAATACCTTCTTTCTCTACTATATATATATTGTACATGCGTGCTAGAGATTGAAAAGGCTACATTTATTATAGCATTTTAATAAATGAAATAGAACTCAAGTACATGGTCGTGGAGAAAAAGGCCATTCATTATTTTCTCAAGTCCTGAAAACCAGTGGCAGCTCGTTACTAAGGCAGTACCGTTTAAGATTGTCTGTCTTCGAGAAAAACAGCGAGAATCACGTGTTTAGTTTCGTGCAGCGGAGGGCAAACAAACTTGTACGCTGAAGTGGTGTTGAACAAACACTTCTGCAAAGTGGTCTTCAGCATATACAACCCGAGTCCAAAGAGGACCAAGCAGGTTAACATAACCGTGCTTTATGCGGCTCAAAAATAGCGTTAAACTAGTTCACACTTCATAACACATCTAGCTTAAAAAATAGCGATAAACTAGTTCACACTTCATAACACACATCTAGCTCAAAAACAGCGATAAACTAGTTCACACTTCATAACACACATCTAGCTTAAAACTAGTGATAAACTAGTTCACACTTCATAACACACATCTAGCTCAAAATAGCGATAAACTAGTTCACTTCATAACACACATCAAGCTCAAAAAATAGCGATGAACTAGTTCACACTTCATAACACACATCTAGCTCAAAATAACGATAAACTAGTTCACACTTCATAACACACATCAAGCTCAAAAAATAGCGATAAACTAGTTCACACTTCATATCGCAACCAAGCTCAAAAATAGCGACAACTAGTTCACACTTCATATCACACATCTAGTTCAAAAAAATAGCGATAAACTAGTTCACACTTCGTATCACACATCCAGTTCAAAAATAGCGATAAACTAGTTCACATTTCATAACACACATCTAGTTCTAAGAAGTCAGCTCATCAACATAGCAAATGTTGCATTTTGTACTGAAATACCGTTATTCCATTAAAAGCAGAATGGTGTAATTTAAATCAATATCTTGACAAGAGCAGAGGCTGTATAATGGTATTTACGTTCTTTCTCTAGCAAGTGTGTATAATGTACACAGTAGGTGGAGAAGGTATTGTATTCCACCAAAAATTTGACACCGAGGTTTTCATACCGGAAATATGTTTAGAGGCCACCTGAATCCCCCCCCCCCAAATTAGAAAAAGGTCCATATGTGTATACATATTTGTGTGTGTGTGTCTGTTGACAGCATAACAAAGATCGAAAAGTGGTTAAATACTAAACTTTACATTTAAACTCAGTATATTCCAAGGATACAGGCTGGGTTTTTCAGGAAAAATCCCTCCACGTCAAACCACCATTTACATGGAAAAATTATCGAGAACTTTTTATTTTACCAAAAAGGGCTCTAACGATTTTGATTAAAATACTGTATAATATAGATATTTATATGGCAAATAAAATTTCTTGGGAATAATCCCTGAAATATTCTTCATTCTGTATGGCTGTCAACCCAAACTGACCCATATTTTATTCTGGGTGTAAAAACGAATGTTGTGGTGATTTCTTTCATTCCCCAGTTTTACTATCCCTCATAATGTCATTAATCATTCGCTCTGTTGTTGTAGTTGAGGGTTGGTGATAGTGCATCGGTGCGGCTAGACAGGGACAAAGGATTCAGTATATAACCCTTACCTACGTGTTTTGCGGAGCGAGGACAGAAATCCGCTTGTCCGATTTTTGGGCTGTCTCACTCTGGTAACTGGAGAACCCTCATGTTTCCATTAAGTCGCACTAGGTTCCGGCCTCCCGGTGTCTCTCCTCACCTCATCCATCTCTCCGGAGGGCGACCACACGAGAAATATAGGTATGCACCGGTTTGGTACCAAGCCGCTTCCGTCCTACCTATATTAATCTAAAGTATTCGAAGTATATCCGAAAAACACATTTCCGTATTAAATCGTTTTGCTGCTACATACTTCGCGCAACCTCGCGTAGGTGTGACTTGGCAGCGTGGATCTAATTCGCGATTTGGGACCATACGTTTGTTTGCCTCGTTTGAATTTACTGATATGTTTGCTGGATGTTGATCGGTTCCCTTTGCTTTTTATAAATTCAGGATAGCACAAGAGGCTTTGCAGCGCACAGCGCTTGCAATTGAGAGAAATAATACCTGTAGAGACTGAAAATAAATACAGGTGCTTTAATTTGAAAATAATGAAATGCAGTTTGAATCCATATTTATAATGAAATTTAAAAAAAGAATATGTTATATTCAGTTTACTTACTATACTAACTCTTCTACAAACAACTCATACAAAATCCAATTATTCCAAATGTTTCTTGTTAGACCAGGTAAACTTTTGATTAACGTACCTATATACATTTTGTTGTAGATAGAGTAGGATAACGACAGTCACATTTTTACTATGTGGTGGTTTTAAAATACGATGCTATTTGCATCATAAAGAGAGAGACAGAGATAGGAGAGACGGAGAGAGAGAGAGAGAGAGAGAGAGAGAGAGAGAGAGAGAGACAGCGATAGAAGACGAATCTTGACTTCCCATTTAAGATGAGTATAATTTTTTTAAAATAGTATTTGATATTTCAAAAATGATATGTCACAGAGGTTCAACGATATATACATATTTATATGTGTTTTCTATTTCTTAGGGTTTACCAATAATTATACAAATTATAGAATAATAGAGGACGTCAGATACTCCCCGAGAATTCAAGATATACATTTCACTTGTCATAAAAATATCTTAAACATATCCTATTTGAATCAAAATAATCGTGTTATCCATTTTTAGACAGTCAAAGTTTTAAAAAGAATATAAATAAGGGACAATTTTGTTGTGGAATGAATTGCTCACAAAAAAAGTTAAGTAAGTCGCTTGCATCTTGGAAGATGCTAAATTTTAATATAAAGTCTGGTATCTTGGTATTTAAACAATTTTTACTTTCTCTACACATACTAAGTACATAGTGTTTAGAAAAGGTATTGCACTCCACCCAAAAATTCTATACCGATATTTCACCGGAAATGCATGTTTTAGAGTCCCCTGTATCCAATAAAAGCATTTTCTGAAAAAGGTCCGCGAGCCCGTGTGTGTGTCTCAGTTCGTGTGTCCGTGTGCCTGTGAATACGATACCTCAAAAACGAAAAGTCGATAAAATACCAAACTTGGTATTTAAGTTAGTATCTTCCAGGGATGCGACACGAAGATTTTCAGAAAATCCCCCCACCTCAAACTACCCTTTACATGGAACTTTTCCGAATTTTTTTATTTTCTTAAAAATGTCTCAAACGATTTTGATTAAAATAACGTATATTAAACATATTTACCTGACAAATAAAATGTATAACTTGAATTTTCTGGGAATATCCTCTGAAGACTATTTATTCTAGATGAATTTTACGTAATTTTGCATAACTGCTAAACCGTAAGAGGTGGACAAAACTTACCCCACAAAAAATGTAGAGCACGTTAAAACACACAATTTCAGTTATAAAATTTTTTTCGTGGAATTGGTAGTTTTGAGATACTTCATGTTATTGTTTTCAGCTTTAAGAAACTACTTTTCTCATACAAGTATTTGTGAACTTCTGTCCATACCAACAAAGGAACTTCAGTCAAATAACAACCTGCTTTTGAGTATCACCCTAACCTATGGTACTCCCTTATTTCGCTTCTACTTACAAGAAAGCAAGTAATAAGATGAATTCTGCTGATTTTTTTCTCGATTAGCGAGAAGTAAATAGAAGAATTAGCTTTTTAACAATAAGTTATTGCAGAGATGTAGAGAAAGTCATTTGAATGGAACACAACACATTTTTACTTTCTCCATACGCACTTTATACACAGTGTATAGAGAAAGCATTGCACTCCACCAAAAAATTCGATACCGAGATTTCACCGGAAATATATGTTTTAGGGTCCCCAATATCCAAAAAAAGCATTTTCACAAAAAGGTCCGTGTGTGTATGTGTGTGTGTGTGTCCGTGTGTCTGTGTGTCTGTGAACACAACTCAAAAACGAAAAGTCGGTAAAATACCAAACTTGGTATTTAAGTTTAGTATCTTCCAGGGATGCGACACGAAGATTTTGAGGAAAATCCCCCCACCCCCAACTACCCTTTACATGGAACTTTTTTCTAAAATTTTGATTTTCTCAAAAATGGCTCTAACGATTTTGATTAAAATTTCGTATATTAAACATATTTACCTGACAAATAAAATGTATATTTTGAATTTTCTGGGAATAGCCTCCGAAGAGTAGTTTATTCTGGATGAATTTTACTAAATTTTGAATAACTGCTAAACCGTAAGAGACGGACAAAAATTTACTTCACAAAAATTGTAGAGCACATTAAAATACACAATTTATGTTATATACAGTTTTTTCGTGGAGTTCGTCGTTTTTGTGACATTCCTTATTTTTGGTTTCTGCTATGAAAAACGTATACTTTTCTCATACAGGAACTTGTCAACTCCTATCCATATAGACAAAGGAACTTCATTGACATAGCAACCAGCTTTTGACTATCACTTTAACCTACAGTTGTCCCTTATTTCGCTTCTACTTACAAGGAAGCGAGTAATTAGACTATTTCTGCTATTTTTTTTCTGATTAGCATAAAGTAAATAAAAGTATAAGCTTTTTAAGAATAATTTGTTGCAGGGATGTGAAGAAAGTCATATGAATGGTACACATTTGATTTTTTATTTACAGTTGTTGCATTTTGGGGTTCAGTGAGTTTCAAAATGTGAATTTCTAGTGAAATCACGGTTTTGAATTTTTCGGTGCCATAAAATACTTCCTCTGCTTACGCAAGTACGTAGTTGAAGTTAAAAAGATAAACACAGGTGATATCAAGCCGCAGATGACGACCAAGGTATATACTTTTAGGAGTGAAAGGTTTAAAGAAGCTAAAAAAATCCTTTTGAGGGGAACCAGTCTACGCCATACTTAGAAAATAAAGCACCCTGAAGCATACTCTGGAAACAAGAATCAAACACAAGCACTAATGTTGATACAGCACTTCATGCATAAACAATAATCGGCGTCTCTAGCCTCGCTACAAGGGCACGTATAAACCTGAGTCAAACAAAAACAAATTTTTTATTCTGTTAACCCGTTGCTATGAAACGTCCCATGAGAAGCCTTACGCAAGTGAATATTGGCAGTTGTTTCGAACAAAACATTCTGCCGTATGACATACGTAATGTGGAGGTCTTTACGCGTGCGCAGTGAGCATAATAGACTTACCTCTGACCTTCCGTTGACAGAAGTCGAGGTCTAGTTCATAAAACATAGTAGGCCTTGAATCGGGTCGTATTTCATGGTCGGCTTCAAAATTCTGCCCTTGTCAGGGAGTTGAGACATCGGGATGAAGCTTATAAACACCTGGGTAAAATATTATTTTATTCCTTTCTCTACACGTACTATGTACATAGTGTATAGAGAAGGTATTATAATGCACCCAAAAATTCGATACTGAGATTTCAACGGAAATACATGTTTTGGGTACCCCTGAATTAAAAAAAAAACATTTATGGAAAAAGGTCCGTTTGTATGTGTAAGCGTGTGTGTCTATGGACAGCATAACTCAAAAACGAAAAGTCTGTTAAATACCAAACTTTTCGAGAAAATCCCCCCACTCCACACCATCTACATGGAACATTTTCTAACGATTTTGATTAAAATATCGTATATTAAATAAACTATATATCTTGAATTTTTTAGGAATAGCCTCTGAAGATTACTTTATTCTGAATGAATTTTTCGGAAATTTGTATAACTGGCAAACCTTAATAGATGGACAAAAACTTACCAAACATAAAATGTAGAGCTTGTTAAAACGCACAATTTATGTTATATACATTGTTCGTGGATTTCATCGTTTTTTAGATATTCCTTGTTAATGGTTTCAGCTTTAAAAAACATACTTTTCTCTTACGGGATTTGTCAACTCCTGTCCATACAAACAAAGGAACTTCAGTCACAGCTTTTGACTAATGCATTAGCCTATACTACTCCATTATTTCCCTTCTACTTGCAAGGAAGTAAGTAATAAGAATATTTCTTGATTGGCATGAAGTAAATAGAAGCATAAGCTTTTTAATAGTATTTTTGCAGAGATGTAGAGAAAGTCAGGTAAATGGAGCACATCAGATTTTTTTATATAGCTTACCGTTCAAGATATTTTCGTCTGATAAGAGAAAACCCTTATCCGGGCTGTGAAACTCACCCTAAGAAATATTCGAACTCGCGACCTCTTGAATATGTAGGAGACACGCTACAACCACACTACCGAGACGGGCTAACTTCTGAGTGTGATCGATGCTTAGCGATTTTAGCCTGTAAGCAGTTTGTTACCGGTAAAAGTGACCTGCTTCCTTGTAAGTAGAAGCGAAACAAGGGAGCAATATAGGTTAAAGTGATAGTCAAAAGTTGGTTGCCAGGTAACTGAAGTTTCTTTGTTTGTATGGACAGGAGTTGAAAATTACTGTGTGAGAAAAGAATAAGCTTTTCAAAGCTGAAACCAAAAACAAGGGATATCATAAAAACGATCAACTCCACAAAAAAAAATATACATAACATAAATTGTGTGCTTTAATGTGCTCCACATTTTCTGTGTGGTAGGTTTTGTCCATCCCTTACAGTTTAGCAGTTATGAAAAAATCCGTAAAATTCATCCAGAATAAAGTAGTCTTCAGAGGATATTCCTAGAAAATTCAAGATATGCATTTTATTTGTCAAGTATTTACCTTAAATTTACGAGATTTTAATCAAAATCGTTAGAGCCATTTCTTAGGAAATCAAAATTTTCGAATTTTTTCCATGTAAAGGGTAGTTTGGGGTGGGGGGATTTTCTTGAAAATCTTCGTGTCGCATCCGTGGAATATACTAAACCTAAATACCAAGTTTTGTTTTTAACGGACTTTTCGTTTTTGAGCTATGCTGCCCACAGACAGACAGACACAGGGATATTTTTCTAAGAATGCTCTTTTTAGTTTCAGGGGGTCTCAAAACATGTATTACAGGTGAAATCTCGCTATGGAATTTTGGGCGCGTTACAATACCTTCTCTATGCGCTATGTACATAGTACGTGTAGAGAAAGTAAAAATCTGTTAACCATTTCCATAACTACAGATGTTTTATTTATTGTTTTTAAGCCTCAGATGTATTTTATTTTTATATTGTTGATGTTGATGCATATGCAAGCAATGAAATAAATTTCCCACTGAGCAGGTGGGAAACGCCCGTTATCTACATACCGCATGTCTGCAACATTTTATGAAAAATAGTTCAGAGGATTTCTAGATAAGATGCAGTGACTTGTTTGCTTGAAGAAATACAAATTTCTACAAATAAATATTCATGTGGTGGCACCTCAAAATTTGATTAATTTATGAAAATGTATTATAAAATAAATAACATTTAATTTACTCTATTTTAAATAATGTTTTGACTAAAGAATTGATTCTTACATATTTGAATATATTACAATTTTAAACAACGAACACAATATTCATAACCACGCCAGCCTATATTATGGTTGCAAGGAAAGCAGCAGGAAAATGTATTTGTAGGAGCTGATATATCAATTTGTAGAAATTTCATATCAATATCCTTACAAACCACAAATTGTATAAATTCATAAGATTCGAATGTATCGCATGCTAGCAGGAAATTTCCTTTCTTTCATTTCTCTCATTTCATTATGTTTCATCTTTGTGAGTTGCAGGCTCTAGCATATTGATCGTTGATATGTGTCGAATGGGCTAGATGTGCTTTGAGGAGAGAACTAATTACTTTCTCTACGCGTACTATGCATACAGTGTATAGAGGAGTTATTGCACTCCACCCAAAAATTCGACACCGAGATTTCACCGGAAATATATGTTTTAGGGTGCCCTGAATCCAAAAAAAAAAGGAATTTTCAGAAAAAGGTCCGTGTGTGTCCGTGTGTCTGTGAACACGATAACTCAAAAACGAAAACTCAGTAAAATACCAAGGATGCGACACAAAGATTTTGAGAAAAATCCCCCCATTCCAAATTACCCTTTACATGGAACTTTTTTCGAAACCTTTGATTTTCTAAATGGCTCTAACGATTTTGATTAAAATTGCGTATATTAAAAGATATTTACCTGACAACTAAAATGTATATCTTGAATTTTCTGGGAATAGCCTCTGAAGACTAGTTTATTCTGGATGAATTTTACGGAACTTTGCATAACTGCTAAACCGTAAGAAATGGACAAAAACTTACCACACAGACAATGTAGAGCAGGTTAAAACACACAATTTATGGTATATACATTTATTTGTGGAGTTGGTCCTTTTTGAGATATTCCTTGTTATTGGTTTCAGCTTTGAAAAACTTATACTTTTCTTACACAGGAATTTGTCAACTCCTGTCCGTACAAACAAGTCACATAGCAACCAACTTTTGACTATCTCTTTAAGCTATGGTACTCCCTTATTTCGCTTCTACTTACAAGGAAGCAAGTAATAACACTATTTGTGCTATTTTTTTTCGATTAGCATGAAGTAAATAGAAGCATAAAGCTTTTTGATAATATTTTTTTTGCAGAGATGTAGAGAAAATCATGTGAATGGAACACATAAGAATTTTGTTGTATCTTAACTGAAGCACAGCCTTACTGTAGTCAAAATATACATTCGCATTAGAGAATTTCTGTCAGATAATTCTGTTACTTTACATCTTCAATTTCTTTCTTCTGAAAGACGCTCGCTAACTTGACTTATTAATAATGGCAACTCTAATAATTCTGGCAAGCTAAATGTAGTGTTAACTTCAGAAGAGAGTTGTTGTTAAACAAGGGTATGTTCTTTTGATGGGAATTGAAACTGCAATGGAATAAAGGGGACTATGAAACACATAGAGGTTAAGAGGTTAAGAGTATGTCAACTGCTGGGGACACATCGGCAACTGCTACGTATTGTTCTATTGCGGCCTACTCTCCTCCCCGATGGAAGGGATGAGAGGAGGAGAAACCACAGGCCAGCACAGAGGAAACAACGGAGCTAAGCGCAAAGACGCACGGAAGTCCCTAACAATTCACAAGATGGATGCCCCTGCGCGCCACGGAAGCTACACAGGTGGCGAGAGGCCGGAAAGAGGCATCTACAACGGCACTCAGCCTTAACTAGTGCAACCAGGGGTAAAAGAGTTTCATTCGGAGCAAGCAACCGCGTATAGAACCCGGACCTCCCGAATGCCAGTTCCAGCGGAAATGCCTGAGCCTCCTAGATCGGTATGAAACACAAATATGTGTGGATTGTATCAAAAACACAGAAATGAAAAGCAATAATACTGGAAAACAAAATAAGTAGACCAAACAAAACACAAGTAATGTTTAAAGCAAACCATACACAAACTACAAAATAAATATCCAGGAAATTATTTATAAAATATTAAGGATATGGGAAATGTTATAAATATAGCAAATTGCTCCACATAAAGGGTAGTTTGGGGTGGAGGAATATTCTTGACAATCTTCGTAAAAATCCCATTTTTGTAAGATACTCGACTTAAATGCCAAATTCGGTATGTATTGGATTTGTTGTTTTTGATATATTCTGTTAGCACGCACACACACGCACGCACACACGCGCACGCACACACACGAACGCAAGTTCATTTCCAGAAAGTAGTCACCGCGCAGAATTACTTCATGTTATCCTCCAGTATTGTTAATCCAAAAATCCAAAAGTTTAGGCAACGAACTCATGCCAAAAGGGGATCTAACCACAAATAGAATAGGATAGAGGTGAATAAGTTCAAATATTTGTATCAGAGTTTGAGGAAGATGGGATGATTTGCAGTTTTTTCGTTATTTTCTAAAGTTATTTTAATGAAGAAAACTTCACGACTTTTTAGGATGGATATTATTCTGTATCTCAGATGCTCAGTTGTTTGCTAACAGGTCATATGACAACTCTCCTCTGCCCTATATCCTTTTCCCTTCCTCAATATAAGTGGTGTGATGTATGTAAACACATAGACACGCATTGTTCTCTACTAAATGTTAAATTATTTGCACTTATTCGTGGGACATTCAGCACGAATACGGCCTGTCCCGCAAAGTCTGGACAGAAGGCATGTTCTTTCACATCTAAATGTTTCACTTAAGATAGGACACATTCAGTTTCTATCTATGAACACCGTTAGGACTCTAAGTATTGTAACACAAAGCACTTTGCTTGGAATGTTAACCATGGGGTTATAAGTAAACGTCCATTTTTAGCACCGTATCAAGGGCGAGAGCAGTCAAGTTGTGGTAGTGTGTGACAGACATTCTATTACGTTTTGTTACGGCTTAACAAATTGCTAATGTTAAAAAATTAATACGCACTATTCGGCTTTCTGCAACTTCCTAAGAAAACAAAGTTTGTTAAGTTGACTGTCTCCGTCGTCGAGTGGCCAACTAGAGTCGACTAGTGAACGCCGAGCGAGACGGTCGTGTCTGGCCGCTCTGCTTTGTTTACCTGTACTAGTGCTTCCTTGTGTTGTGCAGTTCGCTGTGTTCGCTGTTCTAGTGTGTTTCATTTTTGTGTTTAATTTTTTTTTAAACTATTATCATGGCTCTCCAGCCGGACAATACCGGCAAGATCTTACATTCTGCTATAAATGTGGTATATAACGATACCACGTGTCAGGATAATTTCACTTCTACAACACATGTTTCACCATCCAGTCAACACTACTTACATCAACCGTCGACTTCTGCATTACAACACACTTCATTTTCTACTTCTGGGTTACCTGCAGATAATGCTGTAAGTACATCTATACTACGGCCATCCCAGCTACAATTAAGTCGGCCGCTTAATTCAGTTGACAACACTGTCCAGCAAGATGATGATACGATGACTGACTTTGCCCCATCGGACTGTTTAGGTCGCGACCAACGTTCGCAGCTCTCTCACTCTGAAAGCTCCCATCAGAACAAACGCCGCTGCACTGACCCACCTTCCCAACAACCTCCTGCATCTCGCTATACGTACACAATTCCTACCTCTAACCGTTTTTATCCTTTAAGTGAAACTGCTGATCCAGAAAGTACTGATACTGTATCCATCTCTCAAAAACAGAAAATTCCTCCTATTTGTGTTCGCAATGTTCACAATTATCAATTATTTTTGCAAGACATTAAGAAATGTGTGCTATCTGAATTTCATACTGAGCTTCGAGGGGCTATTCTTAAAGTTTATGCTACGACTACCACTGACTTTCGATGTCTTACATCTTATTTCACCTCCATTAACCAGGAGTATTATACTTTTCGCAACCCGTCGGACAAACTGTTCTCCGTTGTTATACGTAACATACCATGCTCGCTCAGTGATCAAGAGCTTTACGACGAACTCTGTGTGTTGAACTTTCCTGTTCGTAAAGTTACCCGTTTGCTTCGCAAAAACAAGGAACCCATTCCCATCTGTGCTGTAGACCTCGTGAATATTGACGCCGGTAGAAATATCTTAAATCTTTCCCGACTGCTGTACAGTGTGGTGAAAGTTGAACATCGACGTCAGAATACAGAACTGCCCCAGTGTACTAATTGCCAAAACTATGGACACACCAAGAACTATTGTCATCTAGGGCCCCGCTGCGTTCGCTGTATCGGCAGCCATCACTTCTCTAAATGTACAAAACCATCTACTACACCGGCTCAGTGTGTTCACTGTGAACAGGACCACCCAGCAAACTATCGTGGCTGTCCTCATTACTTAAAGCTGAAAGAACGTCAGTCTCGGCGCTCCCAGCAGCCGGCAGCACCTACACACCCCAGTTCAGAGCGGCCACCCACGCCTTCTCTTCAACAGCACCCACAACAACAACAACAACCACAACGTCAACAGAGTCCTTCATCCCCTCATGTATCTACAAGGCCCTCTCGGGCTTATTCTCATGTATTGAGTGGTCGTTCTCCTGCCTTCCAAGACCGTCCTTCCGCCTCTTTACCGGAGGCTCCAACCTCCACAGCTCCGTCTTGGGCTTTTCTTAAAGATCTGCTTGCACAGCTTGGTACATTTCTCCGCACATTGTTTTCTCCGGTTCTGCCGCAAATGTTGCAGCTTCTTCGCTCCCTACTCTCTCCTGTGTTTTCTGATGGCCAACCGTGATCTAGTCTCTACGTCAGCTCACCCTCCTAAACTGGAACTCTAACGGCCTACGTGCCAAACGCTCCTCCTTTATTGCCTTTCTCACTCAGCACAATGTTGATATTGCTTGTGTTACGGAGACTCATTTTCTTCCCAATGAGACCTTCACTATTCCTGGCTATCTTATTTACCGGCAGGACCGCGAGGCAGAAAAGGCATCTGGTGGTGTTGCTCTTTTCATTAGACGTTCTCTGCGCCACAGCGAGATCTTTCTTCCACACGTGCCCAGTCTGGAGGTGGTGGGTATTAAACTTCACAGTGCAAATGATAGTGATCTCGTCATTCTCAGCGCCTACAAACCGCCCAATCGCCGGCTGAATACTACTTATCTCTCACTCCTCTTTCCTTTAGAGAACAGTACTCTTCTTTTGGGCGACCTTAACTGCAAGCACTCCTCCTGGGGGTGCCGATCCACCAATCCGAATGGTCGGCTTTTGTTTACGGCTCTACACACCTATGGTCTTTCGATATTGGCGCCTGCGGATCCTACTTATTACTCTTCAAACCCCTTAAATGCTCCTGATATTCTGGACATCGGTGTGCATCGCAATCTTCACCTTCCTACCTTCGTTTCCTCCCTGGGAGAACTTGACTCTGATCACTGCCCGGTGATTGTCACCTTTCAACTTCCACCTGCCTTGCTCCCACCGATTCCCAGACTCATAAATGGATATGTACATTGGGATAAATTTCAGTCTCATCTGGATGCGACACTCTGCAACTCTTATCAACTCACCACAACCCTTGATGTTGACCTTGCACTACAGCACTTTACTGACACCATATGCCGTTGTGTCCGTCTTTCCACTTCTCCCAATGTGCGACCTTATTCTCCACCTTCCTTACCCCTCTTCATTTTAAATCTTCTCCGAGAAAAGCATCAAGTTCGTCGACAGTGGCAACGAGACAGACAACCCTGGCTCCGTAGGAAGCTTAACGGTCTCATTCGACGGGTGAAGTTGGAGTTGGAGCGACATCGGCTTCAGTCCTATGAGCGCTATCTGGTGTCACTCTCTACTCACGACCATTCACTTTGGGCAGCCACCAAACGTGTTCTCCGTGAGCCGACTGTTGTGCCGGCGCTCTCTGCAAGCGGAAGACTTGTCACAGATATTGCTACCAAGTGTGATATTCTGGCCGATCATTTTGAGCGGGTGTTCACCCTCCCTCTGCCAGCCGCAGATGTTGCTGCAGTAGAACAGGAATTAACTACTCATCGCACTCGCCCTACAGTTCATCAAAGGATTTCTTTTACTAGCCCGCGGGAACTGTCTTCTCTGATTCGCGCTTTCCCACTTAAGAAATCTCCTGGACACGACTTGATTCCCAACATTGTTCTCAAGAAACTCTCCAAGAAAGCTCTTGCCTATTTGTCATCCCTCCTAAATGCCTGTCTACGCCTCGGCTATTTTCCTCGCTCCTGGAAGCTTGCTCATGTCGCGGTATTCCATAAGCCCAATAAACCAAAGCACCTACCAGACAGCTATCGTCCAATTAGTCTGTTGCCTACCTTCTCCAAGCTGTTTGAAAAAGTGATCCATCGCCGTCTACTCTCTTACCTTACTCATAACCATGTTATTCCGCCATTCCAATTTGGGTTTCGCTACAAACATTCCACTGCACATCAGCTTTTGCGTTTAACCCAGTCAATTGTCCATGGCTTTGAAGCCCGTCAATATACCATGGCAGTCTTTCTAGATGTGGCGCAGGCGTTCGATAAAGTTTGGCACGCCGGCTTGCTTCTCAAGTTACACCGCAGCGGTATTCCTCATTATTTATTGTTCTTAATAGAGAGTTTCCTATCTGACCGCAGCTTTTCAGTGCGTATTGGCGGTTTCCTTTCCTCTCCACGCACTATTACAGCCGGTGTCCCACAAGGCTCTATCTTGGACCCCACACTATTCAGTATCTACACTTCTGATATTCCAGATTTGGCCCCGACTTCTTTAGCTCTCTATGCTGATGACACCGTTCTCTACTATTGTCATTCTAATCCTCAACACGCCTATCAAGTGGTACAACACTCCTTGGATCGCCTCACTCAGTGGTGCAACACTTGGCGCATCTCTTTGAACCCTCAGAAGACTGAGGCTAAGATTTTCACTCTACGTCGCTATCCTGATCTTCTTCCGTTGCGTATTTATGGTAACGATGTGTCTTGGCTACCTGCTCCTGTTCCAGTCAAGTATCTTGGGGTGCTTATGGACACTCGACTGACTTGGCGCGCTCACATCGATCGCCTCATTTCCCTGGCTTCCGGACGGCTTTCCAAACTCTCGCCATTGCTTCATCGTCGTACCACTCTTGGATTGGAGTCCTCCGTATTACTCTACAAGTCCCTCGTTCGTCCGCTTATCACCTATGCCTGCCAGGTGTGGGGAGCCGCCCACACAAGCCATCTACATCGTCTCCAAGTCATTCAGCACCGCTTTATGCGCATCGCTACCAACGCTCCTTGGTTTATTCGTAATCAGCAGCTCCATCACGAACTGGGACTCTTACCTCTTCACGACTTTATTCGGAGGATCGCCCGTCGTTTCTTTTCCACATTGAAAGATGTTCCTGGAGCAGTGCACTATCACATAGGCGTTCGTACGCGCCAGCCAACCCGCTTGAAGAGAAGACTACCGCAAGACCTACTTCTGAGTGATCCCTCTGATTCTAACTCTAGTGATTGATATGCTCTTTTACCTCTTGTATGCTGCGTCTTATACCTGATGTTCGTTTATAACATACTGTAGATATGGGGTGGCCTGTAAGCCTCCTCTAAATGTTATTGTCATTGCCCTGTATGTTATCACTGATCTGTAAAGCATTGTACTGCTGATCGATCAAAAATAAATAAATAAAAAAAAAAAAGAGTGGCCAACTCGATTTCCGGCTGGGGAAGGGAACTTTCTTTAACCAGGATTATTTCCTATCCCCCTGCAGAGTCTGGAAGAATGTTTGCGAGAGTGAATGTGTGTGTGTGTGTGTGTGTGTGTGTGTGTGTGTGTGTGTGTGTGAGGAAAATAAAACTATTTAAAACCACGTAAAGAACCTACAGACGAGTTGTTTCTAATGCAAATCACCCGGAGGTCCCGGGTTCGATTCCCGACTGGGGGAATTTTTCTTCAACCAGAATTATTCCCTATCCCCCAAAGAGTCCTGGAAGTATGAATGTAAGAGTGTATGTGCGTGTGTTTAATAATAAACGTGATTAACCTAATGTTCTAAAACGTACAGTACTACGAGTTTCACAAGTCAAAGCCCCCGGTATGACCTTTGCAGTTAAAGGAGGCTATAAAATTATAATAATAATAGTAAAACGTGTTAAGAATAAGTATATGCTCGTAAATTCATTGTTTTTGCCACACGAGCCGTGTGTAAGACAGGAGTTGTAAGGGTAGAGTCCAACTGAAAAATTCATTACCATAGCCGGCATTTGACCAGGGATCTCTGGTCTCCGTCCAGTTCCTCTAACCCTGAACTACCATGCCAACATGCTGAAGGAGCATTAAATTCCCCAACTGACTCGCGTTTTTCTCGGTAAATCACACAAGAAAATCTCAAATCGTTTTGAGAAAACAGATACAATGTCGTAAGTACTTAAGTCCCGGGATTCATACTGTAACGTTTTGGACTTCTCCTCGGTTTGCCCCTTAGTTGGGTGCCCACTTTGAAATGCTTTTCTTTCCATGCCTTGGCTAACCAGTCGGAGAAACACTGTAAATTCTTTAATCTCGTCGCCTCCGACAGGATTTTCTTTAATCTCAGTCCATTAGACTCCGAGAAGATACTAAGGAATGATCGTGTAAATCAAATAAAAATTTCTTTTATCAAGAGTAAACTATATTATATTTATAACCTATATAATTATTTCCACGAATGGTATATTTTATATACATTTATCCCGAAACCATTGCCTTATGATAATTCATCGCACATGCGGGAAGAAAGTCAGTGTGATGTGCATACATAAGCAAGGATACGCCAACACACACAAACTCCCATGTAGAAACATCTTACCACGCTAACTTCCCTACATTAACCAGTATTCCTTACCTTAAAAAATCTGAGCATCTTTTCCATCTAAATTGCTTAACAGAACCTTTACATTTCCTTTTAACTGTTAAAAGTTACACAACAATATGCACAAAAAATCTGACGTGTTCCATTCACATGACTATCTCTACATCTCTGCAAACAATTGTTGTTAAAAAGCTTATATTTCAATTTAATGCATGCTAACTGAGAAAAAAAAATTAGCAGAAATAGTCTTATTACTTGCTTCCTTGTTAGTAGAAGGGAAATAAGGAAGTACCACAGGTTAAAGTGATAGTCAAAAGCTGGTTGTTATGTGACTGAAGTTGCTTTGTTTGTATGGACAGGAGTTGACAAATTTCTGTATGAGAAAAGTATAAGTTTTTAAAGCTGAAACCAATAACAAGGAATATCTCAAAAAGATGAACTCCACGAAAAAAATGTATATGACATAAATTGTGTGTTTTATCGTGATCTATATTTGTTGTGGTAAGTTTTTGTCCATCTCTTACGGCTTAGTAGTTATGCAAAATTCCAGAATAAAGTAGTCTTCAGAGGCTATTCCCAGAAAATTCAAGATATACATTTTATTTGTCAGGTAAATATCTTTAATATACGATATTTTAATCAAAATCGCTAGTGCCTTTTTTGAGAAAATCAAAATTTTCGAAAAAAGTTCCACGTAAAGGGTAGCTCGGGCGGGATTTTCTTGAAAATCTTCGTGTCGCATAGCTCAAAAACGAAAAGACCGTTAAATACCAAGCTTTGGTTTTTAATTTTCGTAGTTTCCAAGGAATGGCTCGAACGATCTTGATTAAAATATTGATTATTAAATATATTTACCTGAGAAACAAAATGTATATCCTGAATTTTCAGGGAATAGCCTCTTAAGACTACTTTATTCTGGATGAATTTTAAGGAATTTTGCTTAACTGCTTAACCGTAAGAAATGGACAAACACTTACTACACAAAAATAAAGAGCACGTTAAAATACACAATTTATGTTATATACATTTTTTCATGGTGTTCATCGTTTTTGAGACATTCATTGTTTTTGGTTTCTTATACTTTTCTCACACAAGAATTTGTCAACTGCTGTACATACAGAGTAACTTGTGACATAGCAACCAGCTTTTGACTATCACTTTAACCTTATTTCGCTTCTATTTGCAAGGAAGCAAGTAATAAGACTATTTCTGCTAAGTTTTTCTCCTTTAGCATGAAATAAATAGAAGTATAAGCTTTTTAAGAATAATTTGTTGCAGAGATGGAGAAAGTTATGTGAATGGTACACATCAGGTTTTTTGCGTTTTGTAAGAACCTGCTAGTTTCGGCAAATGTGTAATGTAATGTGTGTGCAATGCTCTTTTCTTAAAGTATTGTTATACAAGAAATAAAGAACTTCCGTCAACACTCGATCCGTAACGGCATAAACAGTGAAAACACTGCTGAGGTGAATGGATTGGCAGAAAGGCCTTGGAGGCTAGCCTATCGCAAGGTCATACCGCAGGACATGGCGAATAGAAAGTGCATTGAAATTCTTCCGGTAACTGCGCAACCTAGGAGACACCGGCTAGCTTGTAGTAATTCTTTTCGTGTTTCTCAAGCAGGAGGTGGTAGAATTTCTTATCAAGCACTCAAGGTTAACGTTGTCTTTGTCTATGGAAAACAAGGTTCATGGACTCCTTCCTCATCATTAGCGATATCGGGAGAGAAATATACTTCTTTCAACATATACGAAGGCAAAATCTATTTCTTAATGAGTTACAACATTTATACATTTTCTGTCGTAACACTACCTAGGAGGCGGCGCCAAGGTTGATGGATTAGACCTCTAGCGTTCTATCTAGGCGGCCGGAGTTCGATCCCAAGCGGGATGTGTGGTGGACGAAGCGGCGTCTGGGTCTTCCGGTTTCCCCCGCCACTTCTTCCAGAAATTGCTCCATCATTACCTTTCCTATCGTCCATTTCGCTTTATCTTCCTCCTGTCTGGCTACGGACAGACCACTCGTTCCATTTTCTCTAGACAGGCTTTGACCCCTAGGCATCCGCTTGTAGGGATGTCAGTCGTAAATACTGGAACGATAAGCCTCCTACGAAAAAAAAGAACTGTATCTGCAGAACTGCTTTTCAATTTCACAGGCATTTTCTATCCGTTACCAACCACAAGATCTATATTCTGTAACTCTAAGATGAAGAAGCCATTAACTCCGCCTCTAGTGTGGGGGTAGCGCGTATGCCTCATATTCAAGAGGTCGCGAATCTCGCGATTTGTCCAGAGAAGGTGTTCTTTTCTTTTCTTTTTTTTTTATCCTGAGGAGCCGAATGTCGAGTAACTTTAGCTCTATGGACCCGTGAATTATTTGAGCACCATTTCACCGATTTCATTCATCGTCCGATGTGACCAACCCACTCAATAGCATCAAAAGGGCATCGTTTTTCAATCAGCAGCAACAATACGTTCTCTGCTCTTGATATCGTCAAACATTATTGTTATTTTTTTTTCTCCACACAAGCCGTGAATAGGACAGGACTTGGTCAGGTAGGGTCAGATTGAAAAATTCAATGTCACAGCTGGAATTTGAACCACAGCTTCTACACACAGCTTGTGAGAAAAACAATTAACACTAATCTAATAAATGACGAAACCGTGACTAAAAGTACTTACGACATTTTAAGTCGCCATTGAGGCGTGTCGTCTCAAAGGAATTTGAGATCATCTTGTAGTTCACCGGGAAACAAGCGTGTCAGTTGAGAACTTTAATGCCGTACTAATATGTTGCCATGGTTAACTCAGTGGTTAGAGAAACCGGCTAGAGACCGGGAGATCCATGGCTCAAATCTCAGCTATGGCATTGAATTGTTCAGTCTGACTACGTATCCATATTTTCTTCCTCTCAAAAAGATGTTTTACGATATTACAGAATATTAAATAGTGCATAACATTAGCGTTTTGATCAAGTCGTCCAACTTTAATTAGATGCTATGGAATAGGTGGGATTGTACTGTTCGTATAAAAAGTGGTAGCTTTTTTTTTTTTTTTTTTTTTTTTTAATTGTTTCATTTATATAGCCCCCTTTAATATCTAAGGTCATATAGGGGATTTTCCGCTTGAAACAACTCGTTGTCTGTAGGTACTTTTACGTTGGTTTTAAATAATTTTGTTTTACTCAAACACGCACACATTCACACTCACATACAAACGTCCAGACTCTGTGGGGGATAGGGGATAATTCTGGCTAGAACAAAAATCCCCGCCCCAGCCGGGGATCGAACCCGGGACCCCTGGGTAAGAAGTCAGCTTGCTGACCACTCGAAGTGGTACTTTTGTTTTGCGTAGTCACGATAAATCTTTATCCAGAAAAATATTCAAATTCAGCTATATGCATTTGGTTATACAAATTACGGAACAAATATGCAAATGTTTACATCAAAAGTCAATCACTATTTATTTATTTATTTATTGATAAACCAATTACATTTGAATATGACAAGAGTTTAGCCCATGTTCTTTGCCAGTCATATCCTATTTACATTGTGTTTTATACAATTTTCTGATTACTAAGATCTGCACTGTATTGTCACTCGATTTGTGCTCTCGTTTTGCGACCCAATTCTAGTTCCTTTTCACCTTATTTAAAACTGACATAAATTCTTAACATCTTTGCTGAAAAACCCATTTTTGCATTTTTCCTGTTAACTTTGAACCATTTTAACAAAAGATGAGCTTTTCTTCATATTTACAGTCAAATATAATATGGTCAGTGTTCTCATTATCGCCACATACGAGGCATTGCTTATGCGGTATACACAATTTTTTTAAATTTGTTTAGTTTCCATACACTAATTCTTCACTTCTTTTTAGTTAACCTTGTCTCTGTATGACTCCCTTTTCCACAGCCCTTTTATCTGCACATAGAAAATCAACGAACTTTTATCGGCTGTTGTAGTAAAGAATTTGTATTTCTATGTCCTCAAATTTTGTTGTTGTGGTTTTCCAGAACCCATTCATGCTATTTTCCATTCTCCTTTATTTCTCTCCTAGCCCATTACTTTCCAAGTTTTTTTCAAAGACTGTTTGCCCATCCAGAAGTTCTTAACCTCTTTTCTTGATATTCTACACATTGCCTCAAAACATTGCTTTCAAATTGGGAGATAAAACGAATAACATATTTTACAAATATATTATTTAAAAATATATGAACTGCATTCACATGATTTTCCATATCCAGTTTTTTACTTTCTCTATACGCACTATGTACATAGTGTATAGAGAAGGTATTGCACTCCACCCAAAAATTCGATACCGAGATTTCACCGGAAATATATGTTTTAGGGTCCCCAATATCCAAAAAAAAAAAAAGCATTTTCACAAAAAGGTCCGTGTGTGTGTGTGTTTGTCCGTGTGTCCGTGTGTCAGTGTGTCCGTGTGTCCGTGTGTCTGTGAACACGATAACTCAAAAACGAAAAGTCGGTAAAATACCAAAATTGGTATTTAAGTTTAGTATTTCCCAGGAATGCGACACGAAGATTTTGAGAAAAATCCCCCACCCCAAACTACCCTTTACATAGAACTTTTTTCGAAAATTTTGATTTTCTAAAAAATGGCTAACGATTTTGATTAAAATATCGTATATTACAGATATTTACCTGACAAATAAAATGTATATTTTGAATTTTCTGGGAATAGCCTCTGAAGAGTATTTTATTCTGGGTCAATTTTACGGAATTTTGCATAACTGCTAAACCGTAAAAGATGGAGAAAAACTTACCACATAACAAATGTAGAGCACTTTAAACACACAACTTATGCTATATATATTTTTTTCGTAGAGGTGATTGTTTTTTTTTTTTTTAAATACAGTTCCGGAGTTTGATCGGGACTCCGGCGCTGTATACCCTACTTTTTATTTACCTAATTTGTTTACTTTGATTACTGTATGATTACTGAATTTCTGTTTTACTTTTTACACACACATACACAAACATATAGCACCCATGCCCAAGGCGGGACTCGAACCCACTGCGCTGCGAGACGCTTTGGTGAGCGCGGCCATGGGGACCGGCTGTTTTTGAGATATTCTTTGTTTTTGGTTTCAGCTATAAAAAGCATACTTTTCTATACAGGACTTTGTGAACTCGTGTCCATACAAACAAAGGAACTTCAGTCACACAGAAACCAGCCTTTGACCATCACTTTAACTTGTGGTACTTCCTTATTTCGCTTCTACTTACAAGGAAGCAAGTAATAAGACTATTTCTACTATTTTTTTCTCGATTAGGAGGAAGTAAACAGAAGCATAAGGTTTTAAAAAATAATTTATTGCAGAGATATAGAGAAAGTCATGTGAATGGTACGCATCAAATTTTTAAAAGTATTCTTACACAAGCTAACTATTCTAGGTGTTTCTTTTAAATATACGTAATTTAAGGTAAGAGGGTCTATCCTTTCAAAGCCGTTTACAATGTAATGATTTTGAAATTTCGTTCTCATTGCATGAACGAGAAGGAAAGAAAGAAAAAATAGAAATAGGGATTTTCAGTTGAGGAAAGCATAAATGTATTTTTAATTCAAACCAAAAATAAAGAATACCTCGGTGCTACATAGTTGACAAACTGTCTATTTTAATGGAGGATTTACATTCCTCACATTGTAACTGTGGAAATGTATGCATTTAAACCAGAATGTTCTATTTGCATGTAAGAAATTGATTCGCAAATTTAAGTTCAAAAACACTAAAAGCATTATTCAAATTCACCAAATATTACAAGTGCAATTTGTCACTAATATACATTCAACTGAATGTGTATTCCTGATATGTGTTTTAGCCTAAATAATCAAACATTTACATAGCGTTTGCTTGGAACTATGCGAATGTCAACCCATGTATTAGCACGTGTATTTGTACAGCGCAGGACTATAAATGATTTACTCACTGTCTGCAGACACGCCTTGAACTTGGGACTCTGCTGTGACGACATTAATGTCCGCTGGTGTACGGCTCTGTGATCAATACCCGGGTCATGAGGAACGGCTCTGCGCGCCTGGGCCGATCTGCAATACGCCCAGAATGTAAACCTCCACCTTCATCCTTGGTAATTTCCTCGTTATATTTTGCGCCAGCAGGCATTGCGTCTATAAAATATCAATAACGCGTGAGGTTTATGGCTTTCTTTATAATTCGGCATGCTGCTGTTTTACACTCATTCGTTAGCAGAAATCTTGCCGCATTTTCAATACTGCATTTAAAAAACTTTTTTATTTCTCTACACGTACTATGTACATAGTGTATAGAGAAGATATTGTAATGCACTCACAAATTGGATACCGAGTTTTCACCGGAAATACATATTTTGGGACCCCCTAAATCCAAAAATGTCCGTGTGTGTGTCTGTATGCATATATATATGTGTGTGTGTGTGTGTATGTCTGTGGGCAGCATAGCTCAAAAACGAAAAGTCCGTTAAAAACCAAATTGGTATTTAGGTTTGGTATCTTCCAAGGATGCGACATGGAGATTTTCAAGAAACTTTTTTCCAAAATTTTGATTTTCTAAAATTGGCTCTAACTACTTTGATTAAAATATCGTATATTAAAGATATCTACCTGACAAATAGAATTTATATCTTGAATTTTCTGGGAATAGCCTCTGAAGACTACTTTATTCTGAATGAATTTTACGGAACTTTGCAAAACTGCTAAACCATAAGAGATGGACAAAAACTTACCACACAAAAAATGTACAGCACGTTAAAACACACAATTTGTATAACGTACATTTTTTTCGTGGAGTTGAGCATTTTGGATATATTCCTTGTTTTTGGTTTCAGCTTTGAAAAACTTATACTTTTCTCATGTGGGAATTTGTTAACTCCTGTCCATACAAACAAAGGAACTTCAGTCACATAGCAAAGCGCTTCTGACTATCTTTTTAACCTATGGTACACCCTTATTTCACTTCTACTTACAAGGCAGACTATTTCCGCTAATTTTTTTCTTGATTAGTATAAATTAAATAGAAGCATAAGCATTTTAACAGTAATTTGTTACAGAGATGTAGAGAAAGTCATGTGAATGGAACACATCAAATTTTTTTTTCTCCATATTATTTTCTTTCTGTTTTAGAGTGTACGTTTTAAGTATAGTATCCACGCTCTGACCAAGCAATTAAATTATATTATACTAAAATTTCAGTAAACCCATGCAGAATAATTATTTATGTAACCAGCGTGTATATATATGTATATATACTTATATATTATGTATATATATATATATATATATATATATATATATGGATTTATATGACATGGCTGATTGTGACGCAAGTATAGGTAGAAAGTAGAAGGTAGTATTAAAATACGTAAACATAATTAATACATTTTATAACTGAAAAATTATTTGCATCGGATATCACAGATGTATGACGTAAACATTTGCTAAGCATATGTTTGATTTCTTTCAACACTTATAGAGGAAAACGAATATTAACGATAAAATTTTTGAAAATGTGGATTTTATTTCGTTTGATATTTTGAACGAAGCCAAAATCATGTGAATACGGTTCATAGATTTTTAGGTAATAAATTTGCAAAATATGTTATTCGTTTTATCTCCTCATTTGAAAGAAATGATTTAAGGCAATGTGTAGAATATCAAGAGAAGGGTTTATGTAGTAGTGGATAGGCAAACAGCTTTCGAAAAAACTTGGAAAGTAATGGGTAAGGAGAGGTATGGAGGAGGAGAGGGTAAATAGCATAAATGCGTTCTGGAAGACCGCATGAATTAGATTTGAGGTCAGAGAAATACAAAAACTCTTAAGCGCAATAGCGGATAATGTGCAGATAAAAAGATTATAGAAAAGTGAAACATATAGAGACAAGGTTAACAAAAAGGAATGGAGAAGTGGTGAAGAGCTTATTAATTTCAGAAAAATCAAAAGATGTTTACGAATAAGAATATGAAAAGTTTTGTGGATGGAGAAACGAAAGGTGCGTTAGTTAGCATGAAACCACACTACTGGTATACATTTCAGAGTTGGTAACCATGCAAACGTTTATTATTTCTTAATGTGGTAAGTAATTTAAAGTTAGATTGCAAGTGCTGTTTACTTTTTTCAGTCAAAAATCGTTATGCCTTCGATATTCCGGTGTGTATATTCAAAGGTAAATGTATGCTGAAATTAAAAGAAAAAGTCAAGATTTTATCATTTGCTAATGTTTTTATTTTTTAAAGAAGTTCTCAGTAAAATATTAGCCAAAAAATTAAATGTGCTCTCCAGAACTGAAATTAATCAATTTCTTGTAGACGCTTCTGATGACGCGTATTTACGTAAGTGTGGTGATGTAGGTCTTCTTACAGGTACATTGGTGAAAATGTCTTTGCTGTGGTAACTATAGCATTAATTTTCTGGCACTTGTGCCAGGGTAGATTAAAAATCCTATCCTGCAATGTTGAAAATTGCAAAATCCATCACTTGTTTATTGCCTTAGGAACTGTTTAAGATATCATAGATGCGTATAGATGCATTAATATTCATTAATATACTTTTATCCAAAACGATTGTTTATTAATTATTATAAACAAACAACAACATAAAACAGTATTGATAATTTCCTTTCGATTAAAGTTTAGCGGCAATTAGTTTTGCTATCATTTATTACGAACTCTACAAACTATTCTTATGAAAGCGTATTTGTCTATCCAATTCTTTTAATCAAGATACACATTTGCAGAAATAGCTCAAATGTTGTTATACATAGATACAAAAGATAATAGAGATGGTCTAATATTTAACATTTGAATGGCATTTGTACTGGACTTAAAATGCCATACTTTCTCAAATCTATTAGAGAAACAACTGAGCATCGAAAAGGAATTTTAAAGTTGGAGAAGTATTGAACGATTCCATTCGGCTGGTCCTGTAGCTCACTCAGTGAGCGAGGGCTGCTGGGTTCGATTCCAAATTGGGGATAGAGATTTTTATTTAGCCCAGATTATTCTCTAAGCTCCGAAATTCTAATAGTGTAATATAACGATTAAAATTAAACATGATAAAAACTAAACGACTACAGTACAGGAATTAACACCTTCGTCGAGGCAATATACTACATATGGAAATGCCACATATAGAATCACGCAATTAAATGCGGGGTATGAATGGAACAAGAAACAGGCTTCGAACTCATTAACAACGGATATCTCGAAAAGGCTTACGGCACAAAACAATTTACTTAAAAAAATCTGATATTAATTATATTATTAATATATTATTATAGAGATGTAGAGAAAGTCATGTGAATGTAATATAATAATTTGTATTATTATTATTAAGCTTATTCTTCTACTTCATGTGCTAATCGAAATAAACATACAGAAAGGGTCTTGTTACTTAGTTCCTTATAAGTAGAAAGGTAATAAGGAAACACACTTGGCTAAACCGACAGTCAAATGTTTGAAAATATGGTTGCTATGGGATTGAAATCCGTTTCTTTACGTGGCCAGGTGTTAGCAAGTTCCCATACGAGAAAAGTTTTAAGTATTTTAAAACTGAAACGAATAACAAAGAATATCTCGAAAACGGCCAATTCCACGAAAAAAATGTGTATTACATAAACTGTGTGCTTTAACGAGATCTACATATTTTGTGCAGTAAATTTTTGTCTATTTCTTATGGTGGTACCAGTTATGCAAAAATGCAGCAAAATTAATCCATCTTCAGAAGCTATTTCTAGAAAATTCAAGGTATACATTTTATTAGCGATGTAAATAGTTTTAGTATGCGGTATTTTAATCAAAATCTTTAATCATTTTTCATAAAATCAAGATTTTAGAAAAACGTTCCATATTAAGGGAAGTTGGCGTGGGGGGATTTTCATGAAAACCTTCGTATCGCATCCTTGGAAGATACTGAACTTAAATACCTCATGTGACTTGCAGTACATTTAACTATTTTCTTATTACACCTTGCAGGTATATCAATAATTATAGCAAATTGGTATTTGTTTTTTTATTTTAAGCTATGCTGTCCACAGACACACAAACTATTATTACTAAAACTACTTTTTTCGGACTCGGAGGACCTCAAAACCTATATTTCCGGTGAAATCTCGGTATCGATGTTTTGAATGAAATATAATACTTCCTCTATACACTATGCACATAGTACGTGTAAAGAAAGTAAACAAAAAGGTGTTTTAAAGATATCTATATTTTTGCGTAGATGTTTTCGTCTCTCAGTTAACATATACAAGTTATACAGGATTATAAAAGGTTCCTTTCAAATGAAATGTACTTCACAGGATATGCTCAACAAATTGAAAGTTATTAATGCAGTGGCTCGTATGTTCCAGGAACAGTGGACGGTAGGCTAGCAGAGAATGGAGTAAATTTTTCATTAGAGGGAATCATAGCGACGTTAGGTTAAGTTAACTTCTAGTATAGTATACTGGTTTGTTTACAAGGGAGGGAAGAGGCAGAAGTCCTGTGCACTACTCAGTGTGTGCAATAGACAGAGAAGTAAGTGTATAGTGCTGTAGAAAACATAAATTTGTACTATGGATTATAAATGGTATAAACAAAATAACAACCGTATTGTTGCAGATTAAATCATCGGTATCACACACGATTTACATGCCTGAACTACTATTGCAATGAATTAAAACATATTTACTGAATGTATCAAAAGCAAAATGTCTTCTGTTGGATTTTGTACCTTCAAAACAGGCTGTAAATGCATGAAGTGCTGGGGAGGGCAGAATCTTATGCACGTAACTATTTTCCAAATACAGTGCAACCAAAACCAACCTGTCTGAAGCTGTGATTAGCAATATAAACAGCTGAGGTCCATTTATGGGCCCATTAGTGTACAGTCTTGCGGTCGGTCTTAGTTCACCATAGATTGTCCAGCCTTGAGAGTGAAAATAAAATGAAACATTGGTAACAAAGAGTTGCTCAAGAGATGTAGCCTGCTTTAGTTTTTTAATGAGGTGCTCTTAAAATTCTCGTGCTTCGTTTACATTCTGTTCTACATTTACAGCTACAATTAACACATAACAATTTATTGAGTAAGTTATTTTTTTTTTGTTACAGTTGTAACTTCTGTAACTTTGATTTCGTAAGTTGCGTGTTTGTTGCTGTCCATAGTTTTAAGATCTGTACATGGACCTGAATAACGCCACTTTTTTAGAATTAATTAGGACTCATTATATTCTAGAGGTTTTGTTAATATGCTACATTTTCTTTTATTCTTTTTCCGTCTTTCTTTCGGTATGCTTCATTAGTTTCACCTATACTTTAGTGGAAAATTGCAATTATTAATGTGGAAGTGCACTATTGTAGAATCGAGGAATACTTTTCTATTTCAGAGATTTTACTGTGCAATTCACACACGTGCTTCAAACTATATTTTACCCCTTTGTGAATGGATTATTAGTAAAACAAATATGATGTACTACCACCATTCAAATATCCTTCTCTACGTATTCTGAAGCAAATATTCTTACAAATCTACTGATCGAGATAAATATTAACAGAAGCGATTTTATTAGATTTATTTACTTATAGATATAATGGAAATAAGAAATACACTACTCTAAACAGACAGTAAACCCTTTTTACGAGATATTCGCTATAACATGACTTTGTAAATCTTAACATGACCAAGAGCAAGAGAAAGGAAAAAAAGAAGAACGATTTTCAGAAAGTATAAAGTGTTGAAAAAGTGTAAACAATAACCTGGAATCAACTTGATTATAAATGGTAGCCGGACTTATAGGCCGTGGTCCAAATTATATAACTACCGACGTTACGCCGAAATCTGCGTCTAGCGTCCTCAGGGACCATCGAGACTTGTAGACTCCGGAGCTGGACTAATAGCTTTGAGGCTATTCCCAGGAAAATCAGGATATGCTTTTCATTTTTCATGCACATTTTTTAAATATGCGGCATTTTAATTAAAAACGTTTCCGCCATTTTTGAGAAAATCAAATTTATCGAAAATGTTCCATCTAGAGGTTAAATGCAGATGGGGAGAGTTTGTTGAAAGTCTTTGTGTGGCATCCTTAAAAATACTGAACGTAAATACCAAGTTTGGATTTTAACGGGGTTTTCGTTTTTGATTTTCAAAGACACACACACACTGACCCTTGTTAAAATGTTTTGTTTTTTTTCGGTTTCAGGGGGGGTCTCAAAATATATATTTCCGGTGAAATCTCATTATCAAATTTTGGATGGAATATAATACCTTTTCTACCTCCGATATAAATCGTATATACGTGCTAGAGAACGTAAAAATTATGTATAAATGATGTTCCTAGTTCCAACGAAATTCAAGAGAACAATAACAATGTTTGTGACGTAGTAGAGTCAGTTTAATGAAATTAGAATTTTTTACAGATTTACACACCTCAATGTTGTAACTTTTATTATATAAGCGTCAATAAATAGCCTTCAAACCTACTTGTTACACTTGAGGCAAAGTCAGATGCAAGGTTATATATTGTCACTTTCAATGAAAATAATATATGATCATTAAGAAATACCTTAGGTACATAAAATCAAAATTGCTGTTCGGTCATTTCCTTAGCATCAAAAATATCTAAAATTACTTCCTGAAAGGTATAGACAGTCACCTGTGTCGGTGCTTATCGTGGTGCTATGCAATGTATTAGGTGGTCTTCCTGGAATGTACATCCATGGACAAAAAAATCTGATGTGTACCATTCACATGACTTTCTCCATATCCCTGCAACAAATTATTCTTAAAAAGCTTATACTTTTATTTACTTTATGCTAATCAGAAAAAAATAGCAGAAATAGTCTAATTACTCGCTTCCTTGTAAGTAGAAGCGAAATAAGGGACAACTGTAGGTTAAAGTGATAGTCAAAAGCTGGTTGCTATGTCAATGAAGTTCCTTTGTCTATATGGATAGGAGTTGACAAGTTCCTGTATGAGAAAGGTATAAGTTTTTCATAGCAGAAACCAAAAATAAGGAATGTCACAAAAACGACGAACTCCACGAACAAAATGTATATAACATAAATTGTGTGTTTTAATGTGCTCTGCATTTTTTGTGCAGTAAGTTTTTGTCCATCTCTTACGGTTTAGAAGTTATTCAAAATTTAGTAAAATTCATTCAGTATAAACTACTCTTCAGAGGCTATTCCCAGAAAATTCAAGATATACATTTTATTTGTCAGGTAAATGTGTTTAATATACGAAATTTTAATCAAAATCGTTAAAGCCATTTTTGAGAAAATCAAAATTTTCGAAAAAAGTTCCATGTAAAGGGTAGTTGGGGATGGGGGATTTTTCTCAAAATCTTGGTGTCGCATCCCTGGAAGATACTAAACTTAAATACCAAGTTTGGTATTTTGCCGACTTTTCGTTTTTGAGTTATCCTGTTCACAGACACACAGACACACGGACACACGGACACACACACACACACACGGACCTTTTTGTGAAAATGCTTTTTTTGGATATTAGGGACCCTAAAGCATATATTTCCGGTGAAATCTCGGTATCGATTTTTTTGGTGGAGTGCAATACTTTCTCTATACACTATGTGCATAGTGCGTATGGAGAAAGTAAAAAAGTGAGTCATATCTGGAACGCCAAATCTGTCTAAGTCCTACACGGCAGAGCATCTTGTGTACACCATCCGCTTGTGTAGCTACAGCAACAAGCTGTCACATGTTCCAAATCTTAGCGTTACTAACCCATGTGAACAATAATCACAATGAAATATATAACAAATGTTTTCAACAACAAACTATCAATATTAACTAAAACCGTGATATAGTTTATACATGGCATTACTAAACCTGCCACTTTCCATGTGTGTTCACTGTAGCCTGTGGCGAAATGTAGGTTACTCCTCTGGGAGGTTCACAGGCTCGTTTCTCGAATGTAGCAAACATTATTTTTCCTTCTCTTAATGATGTTGAATCAACACATAGCGACTACTTATTTTAGACATACTTGTTTCATACATGACATTCGGCGCAGTTAATAATGACAGTTATTATGGTGCTTCTTTAAGGGTTTATTCTACAGAACAGCAATATGCTGCACACGAAAGCATATGGTTTGCAGAATGTGCGCAAACGCATCAGGCACGAACAGTTCTCGCTCAATGAAAAAAAAATGAAATCTGTATAGTTTGAACAAATACTAAAGCTATTTCTAGGAACACCAAAATTATGAAACATTTTTAGGAATCCAATATTAAGAAAATTTGATTTTTGGGGGAAGTATGTTTTCTTTTTACTCAACACACCCTTCACAAACGATCCAATAGGAAAATGCCAATCGCAACTGGAATAACGTAATATTCTCAGACGAGGTTCATTTTCTTCCATACGTAAGGGAAAGATTTTGGTCTAACATTCAAAGGGGTCCCAAGTACGATGCAAAATACGTGGCTTCACAATTCCATCATGCAGTATGCAGTACACGGTAATGATCGATTTATTTTGATTCCCTCTGTGAGGATGAGATATCCTGATGGAATTGTTGAATTTGTACAGCATAATTATTCTGTCCACTCATCTCGAAAACTTTCAAATTGATTTTCAAAGAGGCAGGATATCGGAGTGGTAGACTGGCCTCCCTGTTCACAAGATTTTAACCCCATTGAGAATGTGTGGGCTGGGATAAGAAAGGAAACAGCGCTCCAATTTACTTGTAGATAGATGAAGGATAAAAGCCTGGGATCTTGTAGCTTCTCATCTACATTACTGCAGGCATTTAATTTTATCTATGCCCCGAATATTGAGGACAGTTATACGAGCTGAGGGTTTATACACTCGATATTAATTATGCTTACTTTTTCTGTTTTAGTTTTAAAGATAATAATTTATTTACACACTTTTTATAGCTACTTAACACGAGTTTTAATAGAAATATGTTTTGATGTGCATAGATAGGCCCATAACGTCAAATGCCAACGTTATATTAATGCAATAGGTATTATGTCTACATATTGAGTCATAAAATTAAAAAACATAAAGAACTGCAAGCAGCCTGAGATGTAAATCTAGGAACTTACAAGTGGAAACAGCGACCACTGTGATCTGATTTCAGTACTCCAGCATTGCGCTATCAGTCACAAACCGTTATACAGTTCTTTCGTGTGCCTGGTGAACAAAGCTTTCATGAAGATGCACAAAGCTCTTGGATCTACACATAGAATCTGGGGTCGACTGACTTTTTGCGTCCACGGCTGTACATAATAGGTAAAAAGGTATTGCATTCTACCCTAAAATTCAATACTGAGATTTATCGGAAATAAAGATCTCTGAATCCAAGAAAGTATTTTAGAAAAAGCGCAGTTTGTGTATGTATGTCTGTGACTATCGAGAGCATAACTCAAAAACGGAAAGTCCATTAAATACCTAACTTGGTATTTCAGTTTAGTATGTACAAAGGAATGCGACACGAAGATTTTCAAGAAAATCCTCCACGCCAAACTTTACTTTACATTAAAACATTTCGAAAATTTCGATTTTCTCAACAGGGTTCTAAAGATTTTGATTAAAATACCGTAAATTAAGGATAGTTATGTGAAAAATAAAATGTTTATCTTGAATTTTCTGTGAATAGCCTCTGAAGTCATTTTCATTCAGAATGCATTTTACATAACTGATAAACTCTAACAGACAAAATCTTAATAAAAAAAATGCAGATCTCATCAAAACACACAATTTATATCCTTTATATATTTGTTGTAAAGTCAACCGATTGCAAGATACTCCGTGTTGTTGGTTTCATTTTTAAAATAGTTAAACTTATCTCAAACGTAAACTTCCATCCGTCTCATATCTCTTTTGTTTTACTCCCTGATAGAGAACCGGATTTCAATGACAGTCGCATAGCGACAGCCTACTGTATTCCATTAGTTCCCTTCTTGTTATAAGGAACTAAGTTTTATTTTGATTAGAACGAAATAGAGAGAAGAATATATTATAAGAATAATCTGTTGCAGACTAGCTAGAGAAAGTCATGTGAATGGAACACATCAGAGTTTTACTTTCTCTACACGTAGATACCATGTAAATAGTGTATACAGAAGGTAATGTATTCCACCCAAAATTAAATGCCGAGATTTCATTGGAAATACATACTTTGGCACCCATTGAAGACAAATAGAGCATTTTTAGAAACATGAATTTGTGTGTGTATGTCTAGCTCTGTATGTATCTTTGGCCAGAATAGTTCAACACCGAAAAGTTCGTTAAATACTAAACTTAAATATTTAAGTTCAGTATCTTCCAAGGATGCGATACGAAGATTTTGAAGAAAATCCCCCCACCCCAATTACTCTTTACAATGAGAAAATCGAAAATGTTGGTTTTCTCAAAAATAGCATTAAATATTTTTATTAAAAGTCTCTAATATTTAACATATTTACGTGACAAATAAATTGCATATCTTGAATTTTCTGGGAATGCCTCTAAAGACCTCTTTATTCTGGATCAATTTTTCTGAATTTGCATAACTGATAAACCATTAGAGTTAGGCAAAACTTTACTCCAACAAAAATGTAAATCTCCTTAAAACACAAAATGTATGTCATATAGGTACATCGTGGAGTTGACCATTTTCGAGATATTCCTTATTGGTTTCAGTTTTAAAATATTTAAAACTTTTCTTATACGACACCTGGTCACGCAAAGAAACGGATTTCAATCCCAAAGCAACCACATTTTAAAACAATTGAATGTCGATTTAGCCTGGTACATTACCTTATTTCCCTTCTACTTATATTGAACTAAGGAATAATCTGTTTATCTCGATTAACATGAAGAAGATAGAAGAATAAGCTTATTAACAATAATCTGTTACAGTAAAGTGAATGGAACCCATTAGATTTTTACTTTCCATACACTTACTATGTATATAGTGTATAGAGAAGGTGTTGCACTCCACCCAAAAAGTCGATACCGAGATTTCACCGGAAATATATGTTTTAGGGTCCCCAATATCCAAAAAAGAAATACTTTCACAAAAAGATCCGTGTGAGTGTGAGTGTGTCCGTGTGTCTGTGAACACAATAACTCAAAAACGAAAAGTAGGCAAAATACCAAACTTGGTATTCAAGTTTAGTATCTTCCAGGGATGCGACACGAAGATTTTGAGAAAAATCCCCCCCACCCCCCAACTACCCTTTACATGGAACTTTTTTCGAAAATTTTGATTTTCTCAAAAGTGGCTCTAACGATTTTGATTAAATTTTCGAATATTAAAGATATTTACCCGACAAATAAAAAGTGTATCTTAAACTTTCTGGAAATAGCCTCTGAAGAGTAGTTTATTCTGGATGATTTTACGGAATTTTGAATAACTGCTAAACCTTAAGAGAGAGACAAAAACTTACTACACAAAAAATGTAGAGCACGTTAAAACACACAATTGATGCTATGTACATTTTTTTCGTGGAGTTCATCGTTTTTGAGACATTCCTTGTTTTGGTTTCTGTTATGAAAAACTTATACTTTTCTCATACAGGAATGCGTCAACTGCTGTCCAGACAAACAAAGGAACTTCAGTGGCATAGCTTTTGACTATCACTTTAACCTCTGGTACTCCCTTATTTCGCTTCTACTTACAAGGAAGCAAGTAATAAGACTATTTATGCTAATTTTTTTCTGATTAGCATGAAGTAAATAGAAGTATAAGCTTTTTAAGAATAGTTTGTTGCAGAGATGTAGAGAAAGTCATGTGAATGAAACACATAAGGTTTTTTATATAACCGTTGAAAGGCATAAATTCTCCTCTTCGCGTCTAATTCCACAAAAATTGATCACCTTGGGAACATACCGTTAAAATGTTGATAGTGATAAAATCCTTGGATTCCAGTTTCCGTCTATAACAAGACCTATTAGCCTGAGAATTATTAGGCCATGAGCTAATGTGTATCGAAGCCTACAGCGAACACACAAATTAACGGTCTTTTGTTAATGTTTGCTCGCTACTGCACGAATCAGATATTGGTTTCTCTCAATTACGCATGCTCCACCATACGCGTTGGTTTCGTCATACTGCACGTCGTGTGGTGAAACTTGGCAAGCAGTTTTCGCTTCTTGAAGGTGTCATTCGTTCCGGGTAAAATATAGCTTAGGAACAGTCAAGTGAAAATGCTAAATTCCATAGACTTTTAAAAAGTTTATATTTATTTATATTACTTGTAGCAGTCTGTATGTAAAATATCAGTCATAAAGTTTAATTAACTTTCACTTTAATTTTTACTTTCTATACTTAGTAGCTAAGTAATATACGTTTTAGTGCCTTCTGTATTAAAAAAAATTAGTAAAAGTCTGTGAATACAATAACACAAAAACCAAAATTCAGGAAAATACGTGCTTAGTGTTTTGTTTAGTGTCTTCCAAGGATGCCACATAAGATTTTGAGGAAAATCTCTCCAACCTAAACTGCCCATTACATGAGAAAAAGTTCGATTTTTTTTATTTTTAGTTTCTCTACACGTATTATATACGTACATAATGTATAAAGAAGGTATTATATTCCAACCTAAAATTCGATACCGATATTTCACTGGAATTGCACGTTTTAGGCTCCTCAAAAACAAAAAGTAACTTTTAGAAAACTGCCCGTGTGTCCTTGTTCCTGTGAACACGATAATTCAAAAACGAAAAGTCGGTAAAATACCAAACATTGTATATAAGTTTATTATATATTCCAGGATACGAAACAAAGATTTTGAGAAAAATTCTCCTACTCCAAACTATCTTTTACATGGAAAAAATTTCGAAAAACTTGATTTACTCAAGCATTTCTCCAACAATTTTCATTAAAATACCGTATATTTAGATATTAACATGACAAATAAAATGTGTATCTTGAATTTTTTAGGAATAGTCTCTGAAGATCTCTTTATTCAGGATGAGTTTTTCCCGGATTTTGCAAAACAAGTAAACCGTAAGAGACAGACAAAAGCTTGCTATACAAAAAATGTAGATCCCGTAAAAACACATAATTTATGTCATACACTACACTATTTACGTGAAGTTGACCATTTCTAATTATTCCTTTTTATTGGTTTCCATTTTAAGATACTTAAAATTTTTCACATACGGGAATTACATAACTCCTGAAAACGCAAAGAAACGATTTCGTCCACATGGCAATCAGATTTTAAAAGGAGACTATTATTTTGCTTCGTGGATTCTATTATTTCCCTTTTCTTACAATAAAATATTTCTGCTAATAAAAGTAGATAGAAGGATAAGTTTTTTAACAATTATTTGTTACAGAGATGTGGAGAAAGTCATGTGAATGGAACACATAAGATTTTTTCAATAAGTCAGATATTTTGTTTAAAATACCGTATCTTAAATATAGGTATTCACATGGCAAATAAAAGGTATATCTTGAATTTCCTGGGAATAGCCTCTGAAGATCTCTTAATTCTGGATGAGTTTAGCAGAACTGCTAAATCGTAACAGATAGTCAAAAACTTACTGAACAAGAAATCGTATATCCCTTTAAAATACACAATTTATATAATATACCTTCTTTTCGTGATGTTGATAATTTCCGAGATATTCCTTCTTTTAGTTTCAGTTTTAAGGCACATTTCTCATACTGAATTTGTCAATTCCTGGTCATCCAAAGAAATTAACTTCAATCCCATAGCAACAAGCTTTTAAAAGATTAACTATAGCTTTAGCATAGTGTATTCCCTTATTTCTCTTCTGCTTATAACAAAGCAAGTAATTAGAGGAAGGTGTTGTACTTCACCCATAAATTCTTTGCTAATATTTCACTTTTTAATGGAATTACGTTTTGAGTTCTCCTGAATCAAGAAAAGAAAATAATCATTTTAAAAGGAATATGTGTGTATGTTTCTGTGAACAGTGTTACTCTAAATCAAAAAGCCATTAAATGCCTAATTTAATATTTTGGTTCAGCATTTTCCAAGGATGCAACTCGAAAATTTTCAAGAAATTACCCCCCACCTCAAACTACCATTTACATGCAACAATTTTAGAATTTGATTTTTTCAATAATGACTCCAATGACTGATTAAAATACGTATATTAAAGATAATTACAATAAAATTAAAGTGTATATATTGCATTTTCTGGGATTAGCCTCTGAGCGGTCCTCTTCATTCTGAATGACTTTTGCATAACTGATAAACCGTAAGAAAAACACAAAAAGTCACTAGACAAAACATTGCAGAGCAAGATAAAACACATGATTTATGTCATATATAATTTTTTAGAGTTAACAATTTGCGAGGAATTCCTTGCTATTGGTTTTAATTTTAAAATATTTAACCATTTTTCATATAGGACCTTCTCAACTCCTCGCCACGCAAAGAGAATGAATTTCAATTACAGAGTTTAAAAGATTTGACTCTCGTCTTAGCCTGTTGTGTTCTCTAATTTCCCTTGTACTTATAAGAAACTAAGTAATAAGAGAAAATCTGATAATGTTTATCTTGATTATCATGAGGTAGATAGAGTATCTTCTAGGAATGTAACACGAAGAGTTTTAAGTAAACACCCAACTCTCTAATTGCCCTTTACATGAAGTATTTTTCTAAATTTTCGGTTTTTTCCAAAAATTCCTCTAACGATTTTGATTAAAATAGTGTAGATTAAAGATATTTACATTACAAATAAAAATATATATAGGCTTATTCGAAAAGAAGGAGCAGAATTCAAATATTTATTTGTTTCAAATTCCAACGTTCTTGGACAGAAAAAAGTTTAAAATTTGAACAGTCCAGGTAGAATTTCCAATCACGGCCGCATTAGTGCAGTTGTTTGCAGTTTGGCGACACTACAGGAAAAAGTATTTTATGTGCCTCAATTAGCAAAACTTGAGTCCTTTATTGGAGTTCAATAAACAGCTATCTCAGCATAACCAGATTTACGAATGGCATCAAAAAGCCACATAAGATAGTTTGCATCTGTAAACGGAAATGCACGGGACGTCCACGCACTTCGAATGAAAATGTCGAGCATATTCGTACAGTTTACCAAAGGAGCCCAAAAAATCCACAACACGAGCAAGCAAGGAGCTTAACCTTCCTCAACCAATGATATGGTGAGTTCGGAAACACCATCTGCACCTAATCTGAATTAGCAGCCAACTCTTATCTGAGGGCGTTTTAATGGGATCGTTGGACCTCACAGAGCCAGACTACCTGGCGATTTCTTGAATAATAAACCACTAGCATTTTCTTTGTAGAATATTCACAACTATTTCGTACAATTCTAATCTGAAACTGCAATCGCTCGGTGCTTTGTTGAACGCTGCAAATATTTGTACGCATATAGTTCTACGCGAATACATTAATGTACGTGTAATTTGCAAGTGGCCTTTTCCATGCTTGTGAAAAAAGCCTCTTTTTTATCATAACTGACTTCACAACCAAAAAACAAAATCGCATGGATAGAGACTGCCTCCGTGGTCAAGTGGTCAGCGAGCTAACTTCTCACTTCTCTCAGCGGCTGGGGCGGGGAATTTTTCTTTAACCGGAATTATTCCCTATCCCCCATAGAGCCTGGAAGTATGAATGTGAGAGTGAATGTGCGTGTGTTTAGTAATATAAAGTTTAACCTAATGTTCTGAACCTACAGTTTTACAAGTGAAAGCCCCCGGATGTTAAAGAGGGCTATACAAATGAAGCAATAAATAAAAAAAAAAAATCGCATAGAGACGAAAATACAAGGCATGCAGCAGAACAAAAACATTTGAATATCACTTATTACAAAAATGACATGAAATTCACAAAATGTCTGCTTATTTTATGGTTAGGATATAAATATTGCCTCAATGATTAATTTTTTCCCACTTTACGTTAGAGTTTGGTCAAGTGAAAATCCTATGTCAGTTATTGAAAGAGATTAACCGAAGATTTGTGGCTTGTGTCTTTTGTGCCAAATCTGCAAACAGCAATTTTCTCAACGGAAGACATCTTTCTTCTCGTTTGTCATGGAAAGCAAAGAGATTGGAATTTCAATTGTTTCACATAGCAACCGGCTTTTAAAGGATAACCTATCGCTTTAGCCTGAGCATTTTTTATTTCCCTTCTACTTACAAGGTGCCAGTAATAAGATTAATTCAGTCTGACTCTCTACCTATCCAACTTCTGCACTTCACATGTCTTGTGTGAAAAAAACAATTAAACCAATTACAATTGACCGTAATCGCTTTTGGGGTTGTCATCTCAAAATAATTTGAGATCACCTTGTGGTTTACCGGGAAACATGCGAGTCTGTTGAGAAATTCAATGCTATACGGGCATATTGCTATGGTAGCTCAGTGGAAAGGCAACTGGCTAGAAACCGGGAGATCAGTGGTTCAAATCCCGACTATGGCATTGAAGTTTTCAGTCTGACTCTACCTATTCAAGACTAATTCTACTCATGTTTATCTTGACTAGCATGATATAGAATAGATTAATCTTTTGAATAAAAGGTTTATTTACCAAACAGCGAGGACATCATGTGAATGAAGCACGCTAGATATTTCCTTCTACTTACAAGGGACCAAGTAATACAATTTTTGCTAATGTTTATCTCGATTAGTATGATGTAGATAGAAGAATAAGCTTTTTAACAATAATTTGTTACAGAAATATAGACAAATTCGTGTAAATGGAACACAACAGATTTTTAAAATTTGTTATCAACACAGAGAGCAGAATCAAGGAATACAGCATATACTCCAGTTTCGTTATCTAAGGGTACGAAATTTTTCCATCATAACGTAGCTCACCTCTGAAAGCTATATAACAGAATCGCACACTCTCGAAATTGAACCCTGGAGGCTTTGAACCAATTCGTGTAAAGTGCTTGCGCACTCAACGAAATGCAATTGCAACGAAATTCCTATGCACTTCGCTTCATCCACCCGGATTGCAGGAAGTTGCGTTTCTGTGTTTTTGCTAATAACAGCCTTTTAACTTTTCTACTCACACGCTGTTTCGTAACAGTCCACGCTTAGCAGAGTTGGAGTTCACAATCACAGGGCTAACGAGCAATTAGGGTACGCAAAAAAGAAAGGAACGAAAAGAAAGGGAATTGGCAATGTTATAGCCCAGTGGTAACCTTGTACTTATAAAGTAACTGAATACTGAAATAAGTGACATGTCACGGTTAAGTGCGTCAAAGGTAAATGTGTGTGAAAACGCTTGTTAAGTCAGAAAAGAAATCCTTTTACCCAGACCGGAACTAAACCTCAGATTCTAGGTTACCAAAACCTGAGAGAAATATTAACTCACTGTGAATCATCATCATCAACTCTTCATGGTTTAGAAGAATTCCCCTGTTCCGACTTCATATTTCTTCCCATCCTTTTACTGGTCTTCCTATTGTTCTATAGTCTAAAGGTTTATATTTTATGACTGTAATGGAATGCGAGAGTTACGTATTCTTTGTAAATGACTTTTCCATTTTTCTCTATTTATTTGTATCTTTTCTTTTAAGGAAAATGTGTCTTCGTTTCTGATATGCTCTTGACTGGTGCATCCCTTTACTGCTCGGAGATATTACTTTGAATTATTATTATTATTATTATTTCAGGTTTCTGTAAAGGTAAAATGTTCCATCTAATCAAGTTAAGCTAATGAATTCCATTACTTGATAAATGGAGGTGTTAGTTACATCTGTGACACATTTTTGAATACGCGTATACATGGAGGCGCTGTGGCCGAGTGGTTAGAGCACTGGCCTCCCAGCTTGGTGGCCCGGGTGGGATCCCAAGCGCTGGGGATCGTGGGTTCGAGTCCCGCCTTGGGTATGGGTGTTATATGTTTATGTGTGTGTTGTAACAGTAAGACAACAGCAATCCAGTAATAATACAGAAAAACAAGGTAAAAAAAAGTAAATAAAAGTAGTGTATACAGTGCCGGAGTCCTGATCAGACTCCGGTACCGTATTTAAAAAAAAAAAAAAAAAAAAAAGCGCCCGCATATGGAATTTGTGGTGGACGAAACGGCGTCTGAACGGGTTTTCTCCGGATCCTCCGATTACCCCGCCACTCTTTCCACCAATCGCTCCATCTTCACCTTTTCTATCATCTAATTCGCATTCATTTCATCCACTTCCTCACGCTCAAGCCTGGCTAAAGGCTGACCAGATTTTCGTGCCGTCCCAAGGCAGGACTCGACAAGCATCTGACCCTTAGGCACCCGCTTGTAGGTTCTAGAGATGCATCAGTCCTTTAATATGGGGGGGGGGTAAGCCGACTACAGAACATGTATACAAACACCTTTATTGGATTCCACCTTCTAGTAGGACATGTTATATCTTTTGGTTTTTCATAATTATACACTTGGCATTTAAATTCAAAATCAAAACTACGCATTAATATAAACAACAAAGCAAAGTTGTTACGCATATACCTTGTCAATAATACAAAGCACACCAAGAAAATCCTTCTCAGAGGAATTAAATAAAAGAATCTGATGTGTTCCATTCACATGTTTTTCTCTACCTCTAATAGATAACTATTCTTATAAAACATGATTTTTTTCATCATGCTAATCATGATATAGTCTTATTACTTATTTCCTCATAAATATAAGGGAAATAAGGGAATCCACTAGACTAAACGTTTTAAAAGATGTTGATATACGAATGCCATTTTCTATGGCCGAGCGTAAATAACAGATATGAAACGGATGAGGACTTTCCGTTTGAGAAAATAAGGAGTTTAAAATTGAAAACAACATGGAATATTTGGAAACGGTTAACTGAGCTCGTCCAGTTGAAGATTCTTATATCTTAACAGCATATATTTTAACAATTTTATATTTCCTACCAATATGCATATGACATAAATTGTGTGTTTTTAAGAGATATAAAGTTTTTGTATAGTCTACCTCTTATGGGTAACGAATTATGCAAAATTAATCCACAATGAAGAACTCTTCTGCTATTCCCAGGAAATGCAAGATATTCATTTTATTTGTCGTGTAAATAACTTTATCTACTTCCGTTTAAAAAAAACAGGCCATTAATTGATACTTTTTTATTGCAAAAGCTTCTGCTTATTTTCAACTAAAATAAATAATAGGTCGTTATGTATTTTCACATAGGAACGTGTTACAAATACATTTAGAAATTACGTCATAATTCTTCAGAAATAAATATTTCACTTTCCAAATGTTAGTATATTTTTACCTTGTCTACATGGATTATGTACCCAAGAATTCACAAATACATGTTTTGGGCCCCCCTGAATCAAAAAAATCTGATGTGTACCATTCACATGACTTTCTCTACTTCTGTGTAAAAAAAGTATTGTTAATAAGCTTATTCTTCTATTTACTTCATGCTAATCGAGAAAAAATTAGCAGAAATAGTCTTATTACTTGCTTCCTTGTAAGTAGAAGCGAAATATGGGAATATCATAGGTTAAAGTGAAGTCAAAAAGCTAGGTGACTGAAGTTCCTTTGTCTGGACACGAGTTGATAAATTCCTCTATGAGAAAAGAAGTTTTTTAAACCTGAAACCAAAAACAAGGAATATCTTAAAAACGATCAGCTCCTCGAAAAAAATGTGTATAGCATAAATTTTGTGTTTTAATGTGCTCTACATTTTTGTGTGGTAAGTTTTTGTCCATTTCTTACGGTTTTACAGTTATGCAAAATGTCGTAAAATTCATCCAGAATAAAGTAGTCTTCAGGGGCTACTCCCAGATAATTCAAGATATACATATTATTTGTCAGATAAAAACCGTTAATATAAGAGATTTTAATAAAAACCGTCCGAGCCATTTTTGAGAAAATCAAAATGTTCGAAAAAAGTTCCATGAAAAAGGTAGTTGGGTTGGAGGGATTTTCTTGAAAATTTTCGTGTCGCATCCTTGGAAGATACCAAACATAAATACTAAGTTTGTATTTAACGGTCTTTTCGTTTTTGAGCTATGCTGCCCACAGACACACAGACACACACACAGGGACCTTTTTCCAAAAATGCTTTTTTTGGATTCAGGGGGACCCAAAACATAAATATCTGGTGAAATCTCGGTATCGAATTTTTGGGTGCATTACAGTACCTTCTCTATACACTATGTATATAGTACGTGTACAGAAAGTAAAAAAGCATTTTCAGAAAAAGGTCCATGTGTGTGCATGTCTGTGTGTCTGTGTGTCTGTGGACAGCATAGCTCAAAAACGAAAAGTCGGTTGAATACCAAACTTGATATTTAAGTTTGGTATCCTCCAAGGATGCGATACGAAGATTATCAAGACAATCCTCTCACCACCAACTACCCTTTACATGGAACTTTTTTCGAAAATTTTTATTTTCTTAAAAATGGCTCTAACGAGTTTGATTAAAATATCATATATTAAAAATATCTACCTTGACAAATAAAATGTATATCTTGAATTTTCTGGGAATAGCCTCTGAAGACTGCTTTATTCTGGAGGAATTTTACGGAATTTGCACAACTGCTAAACCGTAAGAGATGGACAAAGGCTTACCAAACAAAAATGCAGAGCACATTAAAACACGCAATTTATGTTATATGTTATATACACTTTTCTCATACAGGAACTTGTCAACTCCTGTCCATATAAACAAAGGAACTTCAGTCACATAACAACCAGCTTTTGACTAATACTTTAACCTATGGTAGTCCCTTATTTCACTTCTACTTACAAGGAAACAAGTAATAAGACTATTTTTGCTTTTTTTTTTTCGATTAGCATGAAGTAAATAGAAGCATAAGCTTTTTAACAATAATTTGTTACAGGGATGTAGAAAAAGTCATGTGAATGTAACACATCTGATTTTTTCCTCCAGTACAATAGAGCACCTGGAAAAAAAGAACACATTCTTCTACTGACCATTGCCAATCAATCATACATGAAAACAAACATGAGTTCAACCATAAAGCATATCGTACGAAGGTTAAATATGAGTTCAACCATGAATCAAACAGTAAATTCTAACGGAAATTTATAGTAATCTGTCAATTTGTAAAATTTTTAGCATTGACTTAAGGAGCCATACTATCACACGAACTGACATTTTTTCTACCAACTCATTTGTTACACTGCTAACATCAACTTCTTCATAAATCTGGTTCGGCGTATCAATGGTATCATATTCAATAGAACCACCAAAAACGGACTCTGCATAATTAGATAAAAATCATCCATAATTTTAGCATCCATTACTGAAAATGGCGAGCTATTGATTTCCATTACCTACAATGGTTCAAGTTCACGACATGAACGCCCTGCGGTCGTGATCTAACTTGGCCCGCTCATTAATAAAGCTCGACTTTTGCACCTAGTTAAATAATTTACTATTAATATACGGTATTATAATCAAAATCGTCAGAGCTTTTTGAGAATATTACAATTTTCGAAAAATGCTCCATGTAAAGGGTAGATGGTGTGGGCTATTTTCTTGAACATCTTCGTGTCGCATCCTTGGAAGATACTAAACTTAAATACCAAGTTTGGTATTTAATCGACATTTTTTTTTAGGTTTGCTGTCCACAGTCATAGGCACACATACACACATCTTTTTCTAAAACAAAATATGGTTCAAAGGACCCTAAAACATGTATTTCCAGTGTAATCTCCGTAACGAATTTATGGTGGAGAACTATACCTTCTGTATTCAGTATGTACATTGTACATACGTACTAGATAAAGTAGAAAACCTATACAATTATTAAGTATTTTAAAAGTTAAAATCAATACTTTATGCTAAAAAAAAACATAATTTCTTAATTTTTCAGAATGTTTGCTCTAATTTGATAGATGTATTACTTTAATTGGGAATCAAATCAATCCTTGCCCGGTACGTTCACTGAAGAGGAAAGAACAAGTGACTATCACAAGACTACGAATAGGACATACTAAACTAACTCACTCATACATCTTCACCAAAGACAACACACCTCAATGTGAAGTCTGCAGAAGATACATTTTTACAGAATGCAGAAGATACATTTCAGAACGACAGCTCTGCAGCATCACTGAGGATATATCCACAACATTGAATACTCCACAATAATTCAAGCAAGTTCTACTGTTTCTCAGAAGCATAAAACTGGATTTCAAACTGTAATGTACTTATTCATGTTTTAAATCTGTGTAAAACTTGACTTTCAAAACAATGTAGTTATTCACAATATTTTATTTAAATCTATGTAAATCTTGCTTTCTTACTATAATTTGTAATTCACAGGCCTTTGTTTAAGTGTGTAAATCATTCATTGTAATACATAGTATGAATCCAATTGTTATAAATACTGTATAGCTGTAAAACAAATTAAAAAAATCTGATGTGTTCCATTCACAGGACTTTCTCTATATCACTGCAACAAATTATTCTATTTACCTCATCTAATGAAGCAAAAATTAGCAGAGATAGTCTTATTACTTGCTTCCTTGTTAGTAGAAGCGAAATAAGGGGCGACCATAGGTTAAAGTGAAAGCCAAGACGGGTTGCTACGTGACTGGATTTCGTTTGTTTGTATGGACACGAGTTCACAAAGTCCTGTATGAGAAAAGTATAAGTTTTTATAGCTGAAACCAAAAACAAGGAATATCTCAAAAACAATCAACTTCACGAAAAAAATGTATATAACATAAATTGTGTGTTTTAAGGTGCTCTACATTTTTTGTGAGGTAAGTTTTTGTCCATCTCTTACGGTTTAGCAGTTATGCAAAATTCTGTAAAACTTTCTCAGAATAAAGTAGTCTTCAGAGGCTATTCCTAGAAAATTCAAAATAAACATTTCATTTTTCAGGTAAATATCTTTAATAATATATTAATCAAAATCGTTAGAGCCATTTTTTAGAAGATCAAAATTTTCGAAAAAAGTTCCATGTAAGGGGTAGTTAGGGGTGGGGGGATTTTTCTCAAAATCTTCGTGTCGCATCCCTGGAAGATACTAAACTTAAATACCAAGTTTGGTATTATACCGAGTTTTCGTTTTTGAGTTATCGTGTTCACAGACACACGGACACACACACACACACGGACCTTTTCCTGGAAATACTTTTTTTTTGGATACAGGAGACCCTAAAACATATATTTCCGGTCAAATCTCGGTATGGAATATTTTGGTGGAGTGCAATACCTTCTCTATACACTATGTACATAGCAAGTATAGAGAAAGTAAAAAAAAATCGATCTCGCTTCGGGAGAGACAACAACCTTACCTTTAGAGCATAAAAGTTACTTAGCGTTGTGATGCAAACAAGGTAATAACGTACTCGGTCTCTTCCCAAAGGCGCTATAATAATAAGTCGGATACCAGAAATACCAGCGTTACACTGTGGTGGTTTTCCTTGACTGCACTTTCACTGGTCCTTCTCTGAAGCGATCCATGGAGGTCACGGGCATCCTAAGCGGGGCAGTTCCGTTTGCTGTGACAGTGTATTAACCCATCGTCTTACCGAGCGGAATACCGGAGGCAGAAACGTCAGTGACCCATATTCAAGGGTTCCCAGTTCGATCCTTGATGTTTTATTTTAGTGGTTAACGCCTGTTTTTACTACATATGACACGGCAGGCGATGACATTGATGATACATGAAATGAAAATGGAGCACCGGTGGAATGGGATGGTGGGGGAAACCGAGAACCCAGGAAAAAAACCGCCCTGCTCCGCTTTGTCCACCACAAATCCCACATGTGGTCGCTTGGGATAGAACCGGGCCGCTTAGGTGGAAGACGAGTGGTCTAAACACTCGGCCACGGTGCAGCCTCGATCGATCCTTGATGAAATAATGATAGGGCGTTTTATTTATGGACGCTCTTTAACTGCTGTGATTCTCAGCGTCCCACTCTATACTGGGCGTGAAAGACCGGTTAATTTTGCTCAGAGGCCTCTTCTATCAGGCTTGAGGTTCTTTTACGTGCCGTAAATCTACGACACGGGACCCACGGCTTTACTTCCCTTCCGAAGGATGCCACGCTGAAGATTTTTACGCCCGAAAAAATCCCTCGTCCTCCGCCGGGTTTGGGATCCTTGATGACAGCTCGCTTAGACCCATGAGGTTTTCGTAATGTCCCCGGGTCGACAGGCGAATACTGAGGTGGTTTTCATCTTTACCAATAACTTTCCCGTATACCATCTCCTCTACCCATAACTTCCATATCATCTTGGAAAGACTGAAAAATTCAATTCCGTAGTCAGGATTTGAACCATGGATCTCCCAATCTCTAGATGATTATTCTAATCACAAGATACCATGGTAACATGTCACTGCATTAAATTCCTCAGCTCACTAGAATAATTCCCGGTGAATCACGATTTGATCTCAATTTATTTTGAGATGACATACCATAATAGCGACTTACAATCTAACTCCTGGCCTTCACACATCTAATATGGAAAAACAATTAATTAACACTAATTGACCTAATATTTGGTTAAACTATGACGCCTGGGACATTTTAAGGGCCGCCATTGTGGTATGTTATCTCAACATAATTTGAGATCACACCGGAATGTGTACCGGGAAACATTCGAGACATTTGTGGAATTTAATGTCGTGTCGGCATCTTGCCAAGACAGCTCTGTAGTTAGAGCCACCGGCTAGAAGCCGGGAGAACTGTGGTTCAAATTCTGGTTATGGTATTGAATTTGTCAGTCTGATACCTGACCTACACATAGCTTGTATGGAAAAAATCTTAGGTGTTCCATTCACATGACTTCCTCTACATCTCTGTCACAAATTATTCTATCTACTTAATGTTAATTAAGAAAAACATTAGCAGATATCTTATTATATGGTTTCATGTAAGTAGAAGGGAAATATGTTAGGCTAAAGCGATAGTCAAACTTTTAAAGCTAGTTGCCATGTGGTTGAAATCCGTTTCTTTGCATTGCCAAGAATTGACAAATTCCCGTTGAGAAAGTCTGAAAATTGAAGCCAATAATAAGGAATATCTCAAAACTGCTTAACTCCACGAAAAATATGCATATGACATTAACTGTATGTTTAACGAAGTCTAAATTCTTTGTATATTAAGTATTTGTTTATCTCTTACGGTTTACCGGTTATGCAAAATTCAGCAGAATTCATCCAAATAGACAGGTCTTCAGAGGCTATTCCCAGAAAATTCAAGACATTTTATTTGTCATGTAAATACCTCTAATGTACGTTATTTTAATCAAAATCATTACAGCGATATTTGAGCAAATCTAAATTTTCGAATTTTTTTGGCATGTAAAGGGTAGTTTGGAGGGGGATTTTTCTCAAAATCTTCGTGTAGCATTCTTGAAAGATACTAAATTCTTGGAAGATACTAAACTTAAATACCAAGTTTGTTATTTTAAGGACTTTTCGCTTTTAAGTTATCGCGTTCAAGGTCACATACGGACCTTTTTCCAAAAATGATTCTTTGTGGATACAGGTGATCCTAAAACGTGTATTTCAGGGGTATCTAATTTTCGGTGGTGTGCAATGCCTTTTCTGCCTATGTACCGTGTACTATATAAAGTAAAACAGTTAATACTAATATTTGGTTATACTATGAAGTCCGAAGCTTAATGTACCACTGAGGTATGGCACCTCAAAATAATTTGAGATCACCTTGTGGTTTACCGGGAAACATTCTAGGCAGTTGTGGAAAGTAATGCCGTGTCGGCATGTTGCCACGACAGCTCAGTGGTGAGAGCCACCGGCTAGTGACCGGGAGATCCGTGGTCTGACCCTACCAATCCATCTCCTGTCCCTAACACGACTGGCGTTGAAAAATAATTAATGAACATTCCTTATTATCTGTTTCAGGGTTGAAGGAGCAGGCATCCAGGTCATAACCTGCCTTCGGTAACCTTCGGTTGGGGTGCTCCGTCGAAACACCTATGGTTTGTTGGAGTTGTTCTAAAACTGTTTTGAGTTCAGTGCACCCTAAAACGTGTATTTCCAGTGAAATATCAATAACAAATTTTGGGTGGAATGCAATACCTTCTCTACCTAGTATTATGTACGAAGTGGATAAAGTGAGAAAGTTAATTAAATCCCTATAGTAACCTATTAAACGTGCAAAGAAATGCTGTTGGTGATAGTAAAGCTTTTTAGGGCATATATTGTATTCCACCCCAAAAATGTACATTACGTAAAACTATTGGTTGGTTTTAAAAATAGTTTCGATGATGTAAAAATATATAAAAAAATTAAATTATTAGTATTATTTATTTTTTGAAAAAAAAAAAAGCGTTTGTGAAAACGAATTTCCATTTAGTTGTTGTAGAAAATATTGAAATGTCCTGCAGACTGAAGTAAGCGAGTGAAAGAATGTAAATGAACAAAAACTTCTAATACCTTTTTATAATTAAATGCACCGTTAACTAGACAGTCACGTTTAAATGTGGGAGTATTTGGTAGCTCGGCGCAATTTGCTGATTTGCTTCCACTATTTGCGCCTTGAATTGTTCTAACGCTCTAGAAAATCCATTTAAGTAACGTCAGCCAGGTATGGAACTCAGATATTTGGTCGCTGGCGTACAAGAGGCCAGAAAATTCTGGGAAAAAGTGAGATTATTGCTCATCGTGTGTAAACATTACTTCGATTTTCACTTTCCCGTGATATTTTTTATTTGATATGTTTTAAGGCTTGAATATCTGCCCTGTTCTGTTTGAGAGGCTTATGCCATGATAAGATAACAAACCTACATGGAATTGTTGTTGATATTAAAACGCTTTAAGGTATGTGTGCAAATAATACCCAGGTACATTTTAATTATTACGCAATGCCATATTGCAATGATATTTGTGACAATGTAATGCTTTACTTGAAATGAAAATTCACATTCCAGAAGTTATGGCACTCTTTTGTGAAACACCTTTTTTCGTTATCATATCATGAGCGTTCTCATCTTGTCGATAATTCACGACCGGAATGAAGCGACAGGATTGAATTGTCCTAAGAGATGAAAACACGAGTTTTATTTGATAAGACAATTCAGCTATTAATAATTTATAATAGGAAAAGAGATTTTATCACGTCATGATTGTAATACATTACTTCTCAATGGTAAATGCTTATTTACCGATTTTTTTTTCTTTCTTCACTGCCTCTTGAATTATAATGTGCCCAACCGTGTCTACATCCAATGTACGAATATCGATAGCAACAATAGAAATAGGAGACAATTATTTTGGTTCAGGTTTTAATAATCAATACATGAAATGGAAACACACGTTATTTTATTTGAGCTTATCTCATACATAAGAAATACAAATAATAATTATTCTCACCCCTTTTTTGAGCTAATGAACTGGATAAAACTTTAAATAAACATTGTAACTGAATTAATTGAAAGTACTTATGGAACTGACAGTTATTAAACGTGAAGATTGGCTGCCTGGATTGTCACCTTGTTACCAATAACCAAGACAGGAGATTGAAAATAAGAACGTGAGTTGCGACAAGATTTAAAAGAAATGAACATCAGCTGCTATAAGATTTTTCGACAAATTCACTCCAGTCAGATGACCATGATTGGATGAAACTGCCTAAGGCGTTTTAATATTGGAAGCTGACTTGTCAATACTATTATTCTGTGTTGAATCTGACAACGTGGTACTAATAATTGCTAAAATTCTGCTGTTGTATAGTTCTCAGGTTCTCCACTACCACGTGTGTGTGTGTGAGTTATGAAATTCGTAACGCCACTTCGCATGAAACAGGCCTCTTCCGTCGCTGACACATTTGTTACAAAATCTGGGTTTTGTGCAAACTGACGAAGCAGCCACGCGGAAAACCCAGCACGTGGGGACAAAACATTGTACTCTCTAGATGTGATATGACCGTAATACTGTCCTTCAAAACTTCTAAGTACAGCCCACTGCGACACCTTCACCGTGCTCCACTCTACACGATTATGATTTTCATCAACCATATTATACACTTCCTCTTTCATGTTTATAATTTCGTCAGGTCATTGTAGTCCTCGTTTACGACAACTCGGAATTGCACTGCCTGTATCACGTTTGCAAATGGCAACAAATGTATCTGCACTTGGCACGATTTTGTTTGGAAATCTTTCAGCATAGAGACATTGAGAAGGTACTGTTGCATCAGTTAGTGAGAAATGTGTTGGGTTAGTATGCGAGGGATGTGTTGAGTAACAGAGAACAAAGACCTAACCTCCAAAATAATCAAATTGTTTTTAAATATACTTCTAGTAGTATTTTATAATTACACAAATTCTTCTTATAACATGCCTAAGATGAAGAATTGCAGTGCATGTTCCACAAATCAAATTCATGTCCTAATATTCGGACTTTGAAAATCGGCATATTGGGTGTTGTTTTATAACAAGATTTTCTGTTCTTTGTATTTTTACTTTCTCTACACGTACTATGCACACAGTATATAGAGAATTCGACACCGAGATTTCACCGGTAATAGGTGTCTTAGGGTCCCCTGTATCCAAAAAAAGCATTTTCAGAAAAAAGTCTGTGTGTTTATGTCTGTGTCTGTGAACACGATAACTCAAAAACGAAAAGTCGGTAAAATACCAAACTTGGTATTTAAGTTTAGTATCTTTCAGGGATGCTACACGAAGATCTTTATATTGCATCCTTAGGTGATTTTGGGTTGAATATCAACTTTGGGATTTAAGGATATTTCGTGTTTGCTTTTCGTGGATACGCTAATAGATCTTTTACTAAAATTCTTACTTTGGATTCAGGAGACTTAAAACATTATTTCCTGAAAAATCTTGACATCAATTTTTGGGCGGAATACCATATATTCTCCACCTACTATGTACCTTGTACGTGATCTAGAAATTTTCTAAAATATAATTCACGAATGTTGAAGCTGAAATTAATGATGGATCAAGTGAAATCTTCAGAAAGCCGAAACGTAATTCACATCTGCCAGCGCATTTGTGAGCGCGCTGCCTCTACATCTCTCTCAAAGCAGTATTCGATTACCTGTCTGAAATATTAGTCAACGCTTTTTCCACCGCTAGGTGATAATGAAGTTAGAAATTACATTTATTCTCTTGAAGCCCGCCCCTTCGGGGTTAGCAGCTTCATTCTCGCGCTGCCTGAAGAAGAGGCACTACAATTTCCATTTTCTGCTGTTGTAGTAGGCGGCGCTTGAGAAAACTCTTCCACTCAATAACACCATGCAGCCTGAGGCTACAACGCGTCTTTCTGCGCGCCGCCGAGAGAAAACGTTTGGATAAGAGTAGGCAGCTTCCCAGTATTGTGTACTGTAGCTGGAGGTTAAATTTATGGCGAACACTAGGAGTAGTGGCAACCAACAGCTGTTACTTAATGCAACATCCGGGGCGTCTATACTTTATGGCACTTCAGTGCCAGATGCACGATAATGCAGCATAGTATCGACACAATTTACAATGTGTCAACAGAGCGGTTGTTCGGAAAGTTGCACATGCAGTCGCCCTCCGTGGTGTAGTGGTTACCATGCTTCGGGCGTAAAAATCCATAGTGAAGTCGTTGGTTCCGTGACGTAGATTTACAGAACATAAAAGAACCATAAGCCTGCTCAAGAGCAAAATTAAGCGGTTTTTCACGCCCAATATAGAATGGGTCGTTGAGAAAGAGCGTCCATAAATAAAACTCCATTTCCCTTTCTTGCATCTGTGTAAACCGAGTGAGATGCTCAGGCGGTTTTATCTGTATGCCGCATTCGGGAGATCGCTGGTTGCTATGATCCCCATGGCCAGTCTGCCTGACCAATAGTACCCCGCGACCGTCCTCTCTGATCCATGTTCTTTTCCGGGATTTTCCCGGATCACCAGACGAATGCTGGAGAGGTTTCTTCATTCCCTCGAACTTCCTGTCCCTTATCTTCAACTCAGGTGCATATAACTGGTATTTTTCAGGGCTGCAAGATGCTTCCCTTCTCATGCAGGTGGCTGCACTTTGGAAATTCTTCGGGATGGCGTTGGAAGTCATCTGAGGCATAGGCTGCTAGTACTCCCCAGATCGAGGTGAATGGTTTGGAAACTGTTAGATAGCTATTTTCTACGGTGGCTCCCTCCCGCCGTCTGTTTCCAGGTGCCCGGAGCAAATACTCTTATCTCATCCTATGCTCCTGGGATCTGATGTACAAAACGTCAATAATTGGCTCAACTATGGAATCCCCTGCGGATTCACTACACTACACTACTGTCTGACCCATAGGTTTTCGGGAGTTTCCCCGGATCAGTAGTTCGGTTTATTCCATGAATTTTCCGGTCCCCCATTTTTTGTTCCCATTACTTTCTAATTATGTCTTTCAGGGCTGAAGGATCATGCGACAGTTTTCTACGGTTTGTGGCCGGATGATGGCATTGTCGTCGGTATCCCTCAAGCGTTACCCACCTGAGGAACCAGCGGAGTTTCGGGCCCCGTGAGCAGGTACCGGACGACATCGGAAACCTACCCTTAGGGACCCTGTTCATGCCTGCGCCCATCGTCATCCGGATCACCGGGTCTTTCTCCTCAACTCTCCCTCCCTGGGTGCACGTAAGAGGCAAGGAGCTACAAGAGCCTACTTCCGGTGTTCTGCCTCAGTGTTCTGAGGGAGTTGTCCATGCGTAATCCTAATCCTAAAATCCAGCTGTGAGGAATCAACCAGGACGAAACTTACGCTTGTTTTCATTGAAACATCCTCGTCTACTGAAACGTACATAAGAATTTGAAAGAATTGTCATATGTACATACCTTTGTGGTAAGCCAATACATGTATAAAAATCTGATGTCTTCCAAGTACAGCTGCTCAACAAACACACTTTCCTTACAAACAATTATTCTTTTAAGAATATCATGCTAATTGAGATAAACATTAGCAGAATTGTTGTTATTATTTGCGTCTTTGTAAGACGACAGAAAAATAAGGGAACACACTAGACTTAACGACAGTAAAATCTTTTAAAACAATTGAAATTCGGTTCTCTTTGCGTGGTAGGAGTGAAATGAAAGTGAAGGATGACCTCCCATTTCAGAAAACTTTAATTAGTTTTAAATTGAAACCTATAACAAAGAATACCTCGGAAACGGTTATATTTACAAAAAAAAAATGTATATGACATAAATGTAATGTAGTAAACTTTTGTCTATCTCTCACGGTTTAGCAGTTATACAAAAATCATCCACAATGAACGAGTCTTTAGAGTATATTCCCATAAAATTTAACGTATATACAGGGTTGCTACAAAAGAAATAGACAACTTCAACTGCCTGTAAAACAAAAACTATTAGAGATAGCAACCTAATTATTTTTTAGGTATGTTGAGAAACTCTCAAAGTTTCGTTTGTTACTATTGGTAACGCTGTAGTGTTTTGTTTGTTGTTGCAGAAGCTGAAATGACAGAAAATCCTGTGGAAAAGGCATATTGTGTGTTGGAATTTGCTAGAACGCAATCAGCAACTGTTGTCCAACGACATTTTAGAACACGTTACCACAAAAATGAAATGATGCGCTCACAAAAACCAGCATCGTCTTCATCATGTCGCAACATGTCGATGCAAAAGTCACGCCGTATCTTCACTCAGAAAGTGCAACATCTGTAATCTGTAAGGCATCATGTGCAGTCGCTTCCGCAAGATCTAGTGAAAGTAAAATGTTAATCTATTTAGTTGTAGGTAAAGTTCTAAGTATGTAAACTGAACTAAAGCTTTAAAAGAATCATTAAATCTAATATAATTTTGATTTATTGAGGGGACAGATCTTTGATTGTGTTTACTCAGCACTCCCCGCAAAAGCGGATCCAAGACGGTGGTTTGCTGGGGAGGTCGTCGGTAACGATCGGGACCCGCCTTTACTCTCCCTCTCCGGGACCTCTGGAGGCTCTTTTGTTTTTTTTTTGTTTTTTTTTTTTTGTTTTTTTAAATACAGTTCCGGAGTCTGATCGGGACTCCGGCGCTGTATACCCTACTTTTTATTTACCTACTTTGCTTACTTTGATTACTGTATGATTACTGAATTTCTGTTTTTTTTTTAAATAAAAAATATAAACACACACAGCGTGACGCTTTGGCGAGCGCGGCCATGGGGACAGGCGGGTTCGTGAGCAGGGACCGGGCGGTGCTTGAAGCCGGTCCCCATGGCCGCGCTCGCCAAGGCGTCCCGCTTTGGTGCTTCGTGGGCAGGGGATCGTGGGTTCGAGTCCCGCCTTGGGCATGGATGTTATATGTTTGTGCAATGTGTATATGTTTATAAAAGAACCAGTAATCAGTAAAACCTACGGGGGGAAATGTAAATAGGGATACAGTACCGGAGTCCTGATCAGACTCCGTTACTGCTTTTTAAAAAAAGAAGGAAAAAAAAAAAAGGCTACCATCTGTAACCCTGTCCATGACTGCACTTGTTATCCGGATCTATAGTGCAGAGCTACATGTTGACACTTTTTCCCCTGTCCTTGTCTTTCCTTTAGAAAGTCAGTCCATTTTAAAACTATTATGTTCTCTAATTTACCTGCTCTGGTATGACGGTAAGAAGGCATCAATGATGAAACTCTTGCAAGAGAAAAGAGACAATCCGATGTGTTCCATTCACATAACTTTCTCTAGCTGTTCCAAATACAAACTATTCTTAGAAAGGATTATTCTTTTATCTACATCTTGCTAATTGAGATAAACATTAGCAGAATTGGTCTTATTACCCGCTTTTGCAAGTAAAATGGAAATAAGGGAATACATTATGCTAAAGCGATAGTAAAATCTTTTAAAACCTGGTCTCTATGCGAGATAATTGGGGTTCGGTTCGCTTTGCGTGGTCCTGTCTGAGGAACTGGAATCAATAACAAGCAATATATATAAATCTGATGTGTTTCATTCACATGACGTTTTTTAAAGCCTAAACCAATAACAACGAATATTTCAAAACCGATCAACTCCATGAAAAGAATGTATATGACAAATTGTGTTTTATCGTGGTTTAAGTGTGTTTTAAGTTTTTTGTATTTTTAGTTTTAGTCTAACTCTTACGGTTTACAAAATACAATTAAAATTATCTAGAATAAAGGTGACTTTTGGTGCTATTCTCAGAAAATTCAAGATATACATTTTATTCGGCAAGTAAATATCTTAAATATAAGAGATTTTAACCAAAATCGTTAGATCCATTTTTAAGAAAATCAACATTTTTTAAATCTTTCCCATGTAAAGGATAGTTCGGTGTGGGGGACTGTCATGAAAATCTTGGTGCCGTATCCTTGGAAGATACCAAACTTAAATGCCAAGTTTGCTTTTTAATGGTCTTTTCGTCTTTGACCTATGCTGCCTACAGACACACACACACACACACACACACACACACACACACACACACACACAGACATACACAAGAAGATACACACCGATATTTTTCTAAAACTGCTTTTGGATTCAAGGGGTCTCAAAATATATATTTCCGGCGAAATCTCGGTATCAAATTTTTGGGTGCAATACAATACCTTCTCTATACACTATGTACATAGTATGTATAGAGAAAGTAAAAATGCCTATTTCGGACTCAGGGTACCTCAAAATATATCTCTGGTGAAATCTCGACAGCTATTTTCAGATGGAGTACCATACCTTCTCTAACTACTATGTACATTGTATGTATATACATGCTAGAGAAAGTAAAACAGAGGGATAAAGGAAGATCATCCTTCATGGCGTTTCTACCCGTCTGGTTTTCTATAAAAGAGGTAAGGCATAGAAAGAAAGAGATGGTGAGTATTTCCCTCTTTTTCTAAACCAAGGGCCAATTTGGCCTTCACGGATTATAATCGCCCTTTGGATCTTTCCCCTAATGCCTCCTCCCCGTGTTCTCGTAAGAGACAAAGAGCATCTAATTCTAATCCTAAAATCCATCTGAGCGATCAACCAAAACAAAACATACGCTTCTCCGCATTGACAGATATTTCGGCTGCGGAAACGTTCACAAGAAATTGGAAGAAATGACTGTTTCGGTGCATCCTCTGTGGTAAATAAGACGTAATAATATATAGATATGTTAATCTTACTTTATACAATTATGTTTGTTTGAGGGAAGGGGATCAAAGTTACTCGCGTCCGTGACAATTCAGTCACACGTGCCCTCTGGTTGGTACTAAATGAGTAAAAGTGAACGGCAAATGAGGTATCATTGCACCATCTTCTTATATGCTCAGGTCCTGATGAAGATTCAAAGAAGCAAGGAGACATTTGTAAATTGTATTGGGAAGCCAGAAAACACTTGAGCTGACAGGATACTATTTAATAATAAATATTTTTATATTTTGTTCTGGTATGTTATGAAATTCTATTTTAAGGGATCAATTCCAATAAAGCACATGTTAAAACAACATATTGGTTTGACTTCCATATATCATTCAAAGCCGGTTGTAGAATTCCAACAAATCTATTTCACAGATAGAAAATTACTTCTTTTACTATTCTGAAACATTTACACACAAACTCCCAAATTTGTTTCTTATATTTATAGTTATAGGAAACTAAACGTAAATATGCAAAGCTCAACTCACCATGAACGTAGGTGTCATCTAGGATCTTGACTTTGCTCTTGAAGAGACGCGCAATCAGGACGCAGAGACACATCCGGAGGAAATAATGCAGCTCCAGAAAGAGGTAGAGCACCAAAAGGGCGATGAGTATGCCTCCAACGATGTAGCAAATTTGCATCATCTTGAAGAAGTTCAGGAATTCACAGCTTCATTCTAAACACCCACTATCTTTTAGGAGTCCTGAGATACTCAGGAATGCCACTTAACTGGCAATCACCAGTCCTGATAGATATCACAGATACGAAAGTACTATGAAAGCTCAGAACTCAGCATGAAGCTGAATAAAATTTGAAATTTCAACTTTAAGAATGTTAGGTTATCTACTTTTAAGCGGATAAGGAACAACTTTCACTAAAATGTATGTTACAATAATCTATTTGGTAGAAGTTTCATCACAGATGTAAAACTAGCTTAGAATAATTTCGGAACATAATTTGTTTGTTTAATGTGGACTTCTACAAGAAATAAGTATTTGGCGCTAATACGTAATATTGTATCTCCAGAACAAAGCGAAATAAGTGTATCCTGAAGTTCAAATTCTGAAGAAATAATTCTGTGGATACTTTACAGCAATGTATATTGGATAATTCTTCTGGATATAACAAGGAACACAAAACGACGATTTCTTGAAGAAAATTTCTCTTCCAAGTAACTTCTTCAGATGGTCAAATCAAGCATCGGTGCTCTTTTTAACTTCTTACTGAAGGCTGCTTCCGCAAAATATAATGTTGTGTAAGTACTAAAATCCTACTTTAATCCTCAAAGGAAGAAGACATTTGACTTTACAAGCCGGTGTCGTCAACCTTGCTGTATTTGGTGCGCTCTTCTTGGATCAGGAGTTAATTACTTCCAGTCTGAAAAAAGAACAAAAATCATTTTAGAAATGTACATTCATTTTATATGAATTTCATTGAAGCTAAAAAACAATCTAGCAGAGTCCTACTAAAATAACAGATAAAAATGAAAAGTCATCTTTCTTTTAGTGCTTTATTAATCCTTCTTTATGTTCACGCTATATAGAACAATCAATACAATAAATAACCAGGAATAGCATTAAGTTTATGTTGTGGATATAACTTGATTTTTTTCTCCATTTTCATGCCGTCTTTAATAACCACTGTGTCAAGCACAAACTTTCGGCTTTGAAAAACAGTTGCTCATCAGCAATTTCATTCATTTATTTACATTAATACTGAGTTTTTGTTTGTTTTTGTATCTTAACGTCCTTTAACCTGGTTTGGTCATATCGGACGATGAATGATACTCAAATGCAAGATTCGAACTCGCGACCTGTTTGAATGTGAGACAGACACGCTACCCCCACACTACCCAGGTAGGCAATACTGATTTTGATCTACTTCATACGACGATAGTCTGCACTCTCATGGTTTGAGGCGTTCAGAAGGAATGACTTTAAATGTTGAAAATACTAACCTTAGCAATAAAAACTCACGTGGAATGTGTGTCTTGTAATAGATGTAATCACTTTGAGTTGCTGTGTCCCACCGACCCACCCTAATTAAGATATTTTCTTATATACAAAACACGTGCAAAATGTAAATAACATACTCCATTTTGTAATTTTTCGAACGCAGAACTATACTGCCAACCTATTTTTTTCACGAAAATCACGAGTATTCTGTTCTATTAAGCATGTGTTGCTCATATGTTTTGGTGAAACCACTGGAAATGCCTAAAAACTACAATAAATATTAATAAATTATTTTACACATTATCCCAAACCAAACGTAATAGAGAGAATCCTGCTTTTGTTCACACACACTTTGGTGAAAGTAGTGGAAGTGACTAAAAGCAAATCCACGAAAATCGGATTATTTACACACACCTTAATGCATAGCTAAGCGAGTATGCTTTGATAAATCAGCTTATTTACCCCCCCCCCCCACACACACACACACACATTTATCTAGAACTAATCGAGCGCAAGCGAGCGCAGCGAGCATGCTTTGATTAAAATAGTGGAAATGAATACGGGCTAATTACACTAAAATCAGTTTATTTACACACACATTAGCCTAGAGCCAACCGAGCGGAGGCTCACTTCGCTCGCGTGCTTTTTTTAAATGCTAGAAATAAAAAAGCTTACAAACATCCATTTACGCACACACACACTAACCTACACCTAACGAAACCAGTGGAAATTACTAAAACTTACAGGAGAATGTCTGTATTTACACATGCACATAATCAACTCATTTTTAAAAAAAAGTGGAGATTAAAACAAACCCCAAAGAACTTCCATAAGTAATTCTTAAAGGAAAGCAGTATTGCTTAAAGCGCGCACCCTTAACCAATAGCATTGCTATAACCGCATTTCTTTCTGTGTGCTGAAAAATGTACAATATTCTCAAAGCCCCTAGATGTCAAAATGTACGACAGCTTGACATGTTGGCAGTCACCACCATTATGAATCATAGAGACGGAAACAACGAAAACCTTATAAACAGGGGCTAACGGCCGATTACTTAAAACGAAATCTGGATCCCAGAGGAATAACGACCAAAAGTAATTATCAAACACTTAACACCAAAATCATGAAATGCTGGTAGCAGAAGCTATTTGTCACAAAAAGTTGCATGTAAAATTATACCTAGGTACCAGTATTTGCTATTTAAGCAAATTCAAGCTTTATACTATACAAAAACAACACATTGATTGCCATGCTAAGGAGAAACATTCATGTAAAAAATATCTATTTTGCACTTCACATTGTGCTGCCGTTTCTGGATTTAATGTCTATTGCAATTGAAAATGATCTCACAGAAATTTGAATTTAGATTTCAACATGAAGAAATTGGTATATCATTTGTTAGGAATTAAGAAATACTAAAAATGTATAAAAATGATTAGTTTAGAACATTGCTGTTATTATTATTATTATTATTATTATTATTATTATTATTATTATTAGCATGCAGGAACAATGAGTTGTTTATTTTAAGAAAAATAAGTTGTTTATTGGAGCTTCATGAGAGAAAAAAAATTTGTTGTAATATATGAAGCAAAATTTCCTAATAAACTTGTTACCGCAAAGAAGATATTGTAATTAGCTGCAATACATTGTTATTGTGCATTTTTGTAAAGTTTTTAGATGTGATATTATTGAAAGAAATAAAATTCGTTTAGTTGTCTTAATTACATAGAATTTGAGTGAAACTTGAAATGAAAGATGATATATAGTGAAAAGAGTGAAGTAGTATAATAATTAATGTGACGCATACATGCTCACTGAAAGATATTTTACATTTTCGAATTGAGGCTTCCAAACTTTCATTAATGGCTGAAACTAGTATTAGAGGATTGGCATGACAAATGTTTGGGATACCGCAGTGAGTACGATATGATGTTTAAGGCTTCTTGAAGAAGATTTGAATCTGCACGATTTCGTAATGAGTTTAGCAATTATTAATTTCCTTTAGAAAACTGTTAAAAAGTAAATAAAAATTGTAAAATTTCTACCTAGCAGACCTAGTGGAACAAGAGTCCGAATAACTGCTGCTTCCTTATTACGACGGAAATTCTTACCGCAACTTAATATACAGTGTACAGTGTACAGTGCAACTTATAGTGTTATGCATTGTGAATTTATGGTTGTTTTTCGTATGATATTATGTCGGTAAATAATTATTTTGTTATAATATTTTATATTTACATATGTTATATGTTCTACAGCAAGGAAGTTTAGTAGTCTGAAACTATGGGGCTATTTTGGCCACTATTAAATAAGAAGCAACGTTAACAAAATGTAAGTCCGTAAAAGTGTAGATAGATCGGGTAATCCCCAAGACACGCGGTTAGTAAACACGTATCTGTAAATTTAATCATTAATTTTAAGAAAATTAGAAATAGACGCTTTCAAGCTTAAGAAGTTTTAGACAATAGGGTTAATTTAAGGTAGTGACACCAGAAAAGAGGATATCTGTATATAGTCATATATTTTTACTTTCTCTTGCCCCGTATGTACAATGTACATAGGGATAGCGAAGTATTGCATTCCACCCAAAAATTCGATGTCGAGATTTCACCGCAAATACATGTTTTAGGACCCCCTGTATCAAAAAAAAAGCATTTCCAGAAAAAGGTCCGTGTTTGTGTGTGTGTCCGTGTGTCCGTCTGTGAACACGATAACTCAAAAATGAAAAGTAGCTAAAATACCAAACTTGGTATTTCAGTTCAGTATCTTCCAGGGATGCGACACGAAGATTTTGTGAAAAATCCCTCCACTCCAAACTACCCTTTACATGGAACTTTTTTCGAAAATTTTGATTTTCTTAAAAATGGCTCTAACGATTTTGATTAAAATATCGTATATTAAAGATATTTACCTGAAAAATAAAATGTATATCTTGAATTTTCTGGGAATAGCTTATAAAGACCTGTTTATTCTGGATGAATTTTGCTTAATTTGGCATAACTAATAAACCGTAAGAGATACACAAAAAATGTACTATACAAAAAATGTGGGCCTTGTTAAAATACATAATTTACGTCATAAACATTTTTTTCGTGGAGCTTACCCTTTTCGAGGTATTCATTGTTATTAGTTTCAGTTGTGAAGTACTTATACTTTTCTCAGACGGGAGTGTCTGTTTTTCTTTTGTTCTACTTCTGGCCAAGAAAAGAAGCGATTTGTAATGACAATCGCAAAACGACAGCTTTTAAAACATTTGACTATTGGTTTAGCCTAGTGAATTCCCTTATTTTCTTCCTACTTATAACGTACTAAGTAATAAGAACATTGTGCTGAATACCTCGATTAACAAGGTGCAGAAAGAAGAATAATCTTATGTAAGAATTTTGTAGAACGGCTAGAGAAAGTCATGTGAGTGTAACACATCAGATTTTTTCAGTAACCGTCTTCGACAAGTAAAAGACGCAAAATCCACGCATATCTAGAACAAAAATTTCCGGCGAAAATGATTAAGTTCGTGAATGTGATACCGCGGAATAAATAGTGTTTTATTCAATTGTGTGAACGAATGAGAATGAATTTCCGGCTGAGAGATTGCGATGCCGAGGTGTAAGGTCGAACAAATAGGAGTAATTAATTCCCGCTAAGTCACGAAGCCTTTTTGGAACAAAACATTGGCGCGAGTGCAGCACCCGAAGTTAATATCCGGCAAAGTGTTAGCGAACGGTGAATTCGCAAAGCATCGAACGCGGCTGCAGTGTGTTTATCGCGGCAACAATAGAAGTGGAAACCCTGAAATAAGTGCGGTAGAAATAGCGTTATAACATCACACAATTGGTATAAAAGACGTCACTAAAATTCCAAGTGTGGAATATCTACGTACGGAATTGTATTTAAATTCCATTAATATGATGATCTTAGTATTATTTATTATTTGCTCTCGTTCCTCCAACAGAACTCGAAACAACAAATCGACGTGAACGATTGTGAACTTTCAATCGAAGCATAAAATCTCATCTTCGCTGAGTATTGAAACAATTAGCCTGGGTTAATAGATAATTTTAAATATTTAATGCTCAGTGAAAAATATATCAGCACGTCCTTTACACAAAATTGGTGATCTACACTGAAGAACAAGTATCTATAATTGCACGCTCCAGTATCGCTGGTTCTCCTACTAAGGGATGGTAAATTGGCTCATCCGTAACGTAGTCATTGCACCAGCCGCCTCATCTTCCTCCATCCTCCATCCTCAGAGGACACCATGGAGGTAGAGTAGAGAATTGGGGCAGCATTTGCCGACCCCAGATGCTTTAGCTTGGTTTCCGATATTGGATCCGCTAAATTTGCAGCGAATAAAGCTACGTTCATGATGAGATGCAGGAGCAGGCATAAACGCAGGCGCATGGGAAGACCATTCACAATTCAGTTGAAGGCGTACCTTAAGCAAGAAATTGGCACGGGTTTTTAGATCCGTAAACTACATGGAAGGTATTTTCCAAGCGTACCGCAAGTTTCAAATTGAATACAAAAAAACATGGCCTGTTATTTATGGACGCTCTTTAACTGCTTTGGTTCTCAGCGTCCCATTCTATACTGGGCGTGAAAGATCGCTTAATTTTGCTCAGAGGCCTCTCTTATCAGGCTTGAGCTTCTTTTACGTGCCGTAAATCTACGACACGGGACCCACAGCTTTACTTCCCTTCCGAAAGAAGCCATGCTAAGGATTTTTACGCCCGAAAAAATCCATCGTCCTCCGCCGGGTTTGAACCCGCGACCTTGGGTATATGAAGTTAGCTTGGTAACCATTACACCACGGAGGGCGACAAATTGACTAATATAATCCACAATTTCATAAAAGAAAATTCACCCAATATTTTATAAATAAACAAATATGTTATAACAGCAATATAGCTCTATTTGGTTTCAACTAAATAAGGGTGATTATTTGTCTCACTATCAGGTCGAAACTGATTACAATCAATTTGCTTCTTACTTAATTCAACTCAACTCGCGGCAGTGACATTCCAATAATTGTTTGACCAAAATATTGAAAATAGTGCAAGCCTGGAGACTGCAGAAAGTGATAAAGCTGCACATTTAATTCAATGTGCGTTATCCCTTTGCGCCTTACAATTTGTGAAGTCAAGAAATCTAAATCCAAATGGTGGATGCATCCATTAAATAAGAGGATTTAGCAAGGAAACTACCTGAGGTAAATGAGAGATGGCGGGGCACTGTAAAATAGAAGAGGAGCATGAATGTACAGTAAGCGCTATAAAATCTCGCATTGTAATCTTCTGCTGTTGATCAGCAAACCATTTATAGGGAAAATAATGCAGAATTCTTCCTATATATATGCAATGCAAACATAAATTTTGGAGTGTGCATACTGCTACATTGCGTAGCGTGTTGTGTATATCTATGTGAATGCTTACATGGAATAACATGGGTGCAAAGTCTCGCGCTTTCGCTGCGTCTGCGCTTACATCTCTTTGTGAATGCATAACTCCTCATGCAGTTGTCTGCACTCCTTTTCAGCTGAGGAAATCCGTCCTGATCTTCTCACACCACAGGCAGCAACGCTATAATATTACTGTGAAGACGGCAAAAAGAGCTGCGCTTCTAAAAAAAAAATTAATAGGCTATGATCAACGTTTTGTAGTTATTTTGCTGTTAAAGTAATTCTTTCTGACAAAAGCTATTTGAAATTTAATTTCTATTAAATAACGAAACTAAAATGACCCTATAAAACATTAAAGTAAAATGCAATATGATAGCTTAGGACTGTGTAATACCGCTCATTTTATCTGGGAAGCAAAACTGCATGGAGGCAAGGCAAATCTCTAATTTGCATTCATTATGTATTGTGGGAAGCTCAATGATTTCAGCGACGTCAGTAGAAAGCTAACCGCACCGTTAAATTTGCTGTTTTTATTAATTTTAAGGCCATAAAGGCAGCTTACTGCAAATTAAGTTGTCTACAATGAATGAACAAAAATAATTGCTTCTTTCATTAGATGATGAAACTTTCTTATTATGTGTGCGCACACCCCGATGAAATTGGCAAGGCTTTTCCTAATTGGTTATTATGTTTTATTACTTTCTCTACACGTATTATTTACATAGTGTATAGAGAAGGTATTGCATTCCACCCAAATATTCAATACCGAGATTTCACTAGAAATACATGTTTTGGGTCCTCCTGAATCAAAAAAAAAAAAGCATTTTTAAAAAAGATCCATGTGTGTCTATATATGCGTGTGTGTGTGTGTGTGTGCATGTCTGTGTGTGGACAGCATAGCTAAAAAAGGAAAAGACGTTGAATACCAAACTTGGTATTTAAGTTTGATTTCTTCCAAGGATGCGACACGAAGATTTTCAAGAAAATCCTCCCACACTCAACTACCCTTTACATAGAAAGGTTTTTCGAAATTTTTGATTTTCTCAAAAATGGCTCAGAATATTTTGATTAAAATATCAAATATTAGAGATTATTTATTTGGCAAATAATATGTATATCTTGAATTTTCTAGGAATAGCCGCTGAAGACTACGTTATTCTGGATGAATTTTACGGAATTTTGCATAACTGCTAAACCGTATGAAATACACAAAAGCTTACCACACAAAACATTTACAGCACATTAAAAAATACAATTTATATTATATACATGTTTTTCGTGAATTTTTTCGTTTTTGAGATATTCCTTGTTTTTGGTTTCAGCTTTAAAAAAAATTATACTTTTCTCATACGGAATTTGTCAACATAAAAACAAAGGAAATATAGTCACATAGCAACCAACTTTTGAGTATCACTTTAACCTATGGTACTCCCTTATATCGCTTTTACTTACAAGGAAGCAAGTAATAAGACTGCTTCTGCTAATATTTTCTCGATTATCATGAAGTAAATAGAAGCATTAGCTTTTTAACAATAATTTGTTACAGAGATGTAGAGAAAGTCACGTGAATGGAACACGTCAGCTTTTTAGTAATTTTTATTTTTATAACATTTATATCAGAATTAGGAACTAATTTTGAACATGATTTAAAGAGGAGTATTGCAGGTAGTTATTATATACTTTTAATTTAGTACATTTTCTTTCTCTACACATACAACGAACATAGTAAGTAGAAAAAGCAATGTATTCCACCAAAACTTCGATGTGAAAATTTCACCGGAAATATTTTTGAGGTCTCCGAATCCAAAAATAGGCTTTTAGAAAAAGGTCCGTGTGTTTGTGTGTATGGACAGCATAGCTCAAAAACGAAAATACCATTAAATAACAAACCTGATGTTTAAGTTTAGCATCTTCCAAGGATATGAAACGAAGATAATCCCCCATCCCAAACTACCTTTTACATGGGAACATTTTTTTTTAAAAGTTTCAAACGATTTTAATTAAAATGCTGTACATTAAAGGTATTTACATCATAAATAAAATATATTTTCTTGAATTTTCTCAGGATATTAGTAGCATCTGAAGACCTCTTTATTCTGGATGAATTTTGCATAACTGAAATAGTAAAGGCTAAACAAAACTTATTGCTCAGAAATATAGACTCGTTAAACCATAAAATTGATGCCATATACATTTTTTGTAGAGATGACCGTTTCCGATATATTCCTTATTATTGGTTTCAATTTTGAATAATGTAATTTTTCTCCAACAGAAAGTCAACTTTCACTTCATCTCTCTCACATCATGACAAACATTAGCAGAATTGTCATATTTCTTGCTTCTTTGTAAGAAGGGAAATAAGGGAATATACAGGCTAAATGAATAGTCAAATCTTTTAAAAGCCGGTCACTATGTTAAACAATTAAAATTTGGTTCTCTAGGAGTAAATGAAAGTGACACTGAAGGAAAGATAACTTCCTGCTTGAAATATTTAAGTAGCTCAAAACTAAAACAGATAACTCAGAATATCCCTAAAAGATATATTCGACAAAAATGTGTATGATATGAATTGTGTTTTACTGGGATCTACATTTTTTGTGTAGTAATATATGTCAAAGTACCTCTTACGGTTTACCAATTATACAGAAGTCATTAAGAATGAAGAGGTCTTCTGGAACATCTGTAAGTTTAGAAAAATGATCACTTTTCTGAAAAGAGAACAACCGTGTGTAAAGTTATAACTTGCTATTTTTACACTTACGTGATAATAAAACTTCACTTTACGCACTGACAACAACTTTACTCACTATCGTGAAAATTAACTAATATTTGTGTGATAACTTGAATATTGCTTTTCTTTTTAATTATTGATATTTATCATAAAAATTAATAATTGGTAATGCATACTTGCGTGCATACTTTGTGAATTTCAGTGCATACATTTCTCAACACTAGTGATGATGGAGTAATTTTTGGAATGATTGGCGAGCGGAGAACTCGGAGAAAATCCGCCAAAACGCTGTTCTATGCACCACGAATCTCTCGTCATCTTCCGTGGTCTAGGGGTAACATGCTAGCCTCTGGTTCCCAAGGTCGGGTATTCAAAACCGGTGGAGGGCAATGGATTCTTTCGGGTCTAAAAACCTTTGCATGGCTTTCTTCATAAAGGAAGTAAAGCCGTTGATCCCGTGCTGTAGATTTCGGCACGTAAAAGAACCTCAAGACTGATGAATAGGCCTCTGAGCAAAATTAGGGGGTCTTTCACACCCAATATAGAATGGGACAGTAGGAGAGTGTTCATAGGTAACAATACATTTAATTTAAACCACAAATCTCGCAGTCAGTCCTCTCGGATCGAATTCGGTCCTCAAGAGTAAGGGACGAATGATCTAAACTTTGGCGATAATCCTGCTAAATAAATATTTCAGCCCGCTGTCACCACAAACACAACTGCTGTAGCAATAAAAATTTGCAAAATCGTATCTCTTTAGTTTTTTTTTATTTTCCCCATAATTAGGACCAGCCCCCAAGGACTTTCAAACGGATGCCTAGGGGTCAGAACCTGGAAGGAGTGGACAGCCCATTGCCAGGCACGAGGAAGCATATGTGGATGAAGCGAAATGGATGATAGTAAAGGTGATGATGGAGCAATTGGGGGAATGAGTGGCGGGGGACTAGGAGAAAACCTGCCCAGACGCCGCTTCGTCCATCACAAATCCCACGGTCGCGCCGTGCCCGAGTGATTAGACCACTCGTCTCTCCCCTAAACAGCCCGAGTTCGATTCCAAGCGACCTCATGTGAGATTTGTGCTTGACAAAACGGCGCAGGGGCTGGTTTTCTCCGAGTTCTTCGGTTTCCCCCGCCATCGCATTCCACCGGTGCTCCATCTTCATTCCAATTATCACTAGTGTCACCATTATCGCCTGCGGTGCCACAGTAGTGCAGGCGGGCGTTAAACACTACAAAAAAACCAAATCCCACCTGATGACGCTTGGGATCGATTTCGGACCGCCTAGGTGGGATGCGAGCGGTCTAACCACTCGGCCACGGCGTCAGCCTCTTTAATTGTTCTGCCCCCCCCAAAAATAAAAAATAAACAAAAACAAATCCTTGGGATCGAAACCGAGCCTTCTAGGTGGGTGACCACGACGTCGCCGCCTATAATTGTTCTGAGCAGTAAATAAACACGATACAAAGTTCGTGAGAGGTGCATATGACGACGACAAAAGTATTTACGCCTTTCCTTGAGAAGCACATTGATTTAATGACATGTCACGTAGTGATGGTGTAATTCCCAGTTCTGTATATACTCCACTTGAGGGTCAACCTTACTCCGCGAGCCCCCAGTTTTAATGAATCACGTTTTGCATAACAAACCCATTTGCTGACATGCATTGCTATTACTGTAAATACTCACGCTCAGTCACATGACCTTTCTTATGACTGTCATTTTGCTTCTAGAGTAGTCGCGGGTTGCATTTGCGCCAGCTATTTATACTACTCTGTATATAAATAACGTATTTTGCTTAATGCTTTTAGTTTAATTCTGTATTTACAAATAACAAAATTCAACGATGTATTTAGTATTTCATATTGATACTTCTGAGTGTTGCAAAAACTAATAAAAGTATTTTTTTACCACTTACTTCTGACATACATTCGATATCAATGTTTCACCAAAATGTAGGTTTAGAGGTCCCCTAAATGAAACGTTCAGGTTAAGTTGATGCATCTGTGAACTATCAGAAAAAATGCAGAAAATTTTAAAAAAATGCTTTGTTTCATAATAGAATTATACGAATTCTAAACTTAAAAAAAATATATATGATTTATCCTACTTTGTAAATTTTATATAAAAATAACAGAAGCTATATACACGTAGACGCATACTTATTAAACCTTATTTTCTCGCAATTTCTCCTCCACCCCACTTTTGCACGCTCTAAATATTCCACACGAAGACATTTTTCACTAATTTGACTCAAAATATTTACACTTTCAACTACAACCACAATAAAGAAAATGATCATATTACTTTTTCAAAATAATGCGCCGATTTTGAAGAATAAATTTAAATTTCGAAACATGAAGAGTTTTGTAGGGTACGAAAAGTAAAAAAATTTCTTCACTAACTAGGGCTAATATAAAACATGTAATATAACACACATACTTGTATATTCAGGTACTGTAAAACTAGATTTCTGTTCAAAGTTATTTTGAAAAATGCATCACGTGGCTCATTTTTATTAGAGCAATGGATTCAGATAGAAAACATTATTATTTAAATCAGCATGCAAGTTAGAATTTGATGCGTGGCGTAAAGATTTAATATTACTATACATAATAACTGATATAAATTTCAATAAGGTATCTTACATATTGTGCATTTTCAAAATTTCACAGATGCATCACTTTAAGAAAGCTCTATGTAACATTGTGTGCGTGTTAACTTCATTACGAAGAAATACTACAAGCTGATACTAGCACGTATGTAAGTAGAGAATGTCTTGTACACAGTAGGTAATGAAGCTATTGTATTCCACTAAAAATTCGATATCCAGATTTCACCAAAATACATATTTTGAAAACGCCTTACTCCAAAAGACATTATATTTAGAAACATCTGATGTGTTCCATTCCCATGACCTTCTCTACATCTCTGTAAAAATTATTGTTATAAAGCTTATTCTTCCATCTATTTCATGCTAAAACATTAGCAGAAACGGTCTTATTTAGTTCCTTGTAAGTAGAAGGTAAATAAGCTTATTAGGCCAATTCACTAAGCTTAACCGATAGTCAAATGTTTTAAAAAGGGGTTGGCTATGGGATTGAAATCCGTTTCTTTGCGAGGCAAGAGTTAACAAGTTGCCACACAAGAAAAGTTTAAGTATTTTAAAAATGAAATCAATATCAAGCAATATCTTGAAAACGGACAAATGTACTAACAAAAATCTGATGTGTTCCATTCACATGACTTTCTCTACTTCTGCGTAAAAAATCATTGTTAATAAGCTTATTCTTCTATTTATTTCAAGCTAATCGAGAAAAAATTAGCAGAAATAGTTTTATCACTTGCTTCCCTGTAAGTAGGAGTGAAATATGGGAGTATCATAGATTAAAGCGAAGTCAAAAGCTGGTTACTAGGTGACTGAAGTTCCTTTGTTTGTATGGACACGAATTGGCAAATTCCTGTATGAGAAAAGTATACGTTTTTCTAGGCTGAAACCAAAAACAAGGAATATCTAAAAAACGATCAATTCCTAGAAAAAAAAAAAAGGCATATAACATAAATTGTGTATTTTAATGTGTTCTACATTTTTTTGTGTGGTAAATTTCTGTGCATTTCTTACAGTTTAGCAGTTATGCAAAATTCCTCCTGAATAAAGTAGTCCTCAGAGGCTATTCCCAGAAAATTCAAGATATACATATTATTTTTCAGGTAAATATCTTTAATATACGATATTTTAATCAAAATTGTTAGAGCCATTTTTCAGAAGATCAAAATTTTCGAAACACACACACGGACCTTTTTCCAAAAATGCTTTCTTGGATTCAGGGGGACCAAAAACATGTATTTCGGTGACATGTCGGTATCGTATTTATGGTGCAATACAATAATACATTCTCTATACACTGTGTACATAGTACGTGTAGAGAAAGTAAAAATCTGATCTGTTCCTTTCACATGACTTTCTCTACATCTTTGCAACAAATTATTGTTAAAAAGCTTATGCTTTTATTTACTTCAGGCTAATCGGGAAAAAATTAGCAGAAATAGTCTTATTATTTGCTTCCTTGTAAGTAAAAGGGAAATAAGGGGATAACCATAGAATAAACTACAATAAAAATAGTGTAAAGCTGGTTACTATGTGACTGAAGTTCCTTTGTTTGTAAGGACAGGAGTTGACAAATTCCTGTATGAGAAAAGTATGTTTTTCAAAGCTGAAACCAAAAACAAGGAATATCTCAAAAACGATGAACTCCACGAAAAAAAATTATATCGCATAAATTGTGTGTTTTAACCTGCTCTACATTTTTGTGCCTTAAGGTTTCGTCCATCCTCTTACGGTTTGGCACTTATGCAAAATTCCGTAAAATTCATCCAGAATAAAGTAGTCTTCAGAGTCTATGCCCAGAAAATTCAAGATACACATTTTATTCGTCAGGTAAATATCTTTAATATACGATATTGTAATCAAAATCGTTAGAGCCATTTTTAAGAAAATCAAAATGCTCGAAATGTTTTCCATGTAAAGGGTAGTTTGGGGTGAGTTTTTTTTTTGGGGGGGGGGTGAAAATCCTCGTGTCGCATCCTTGGTCGATACCAAACTTAAATACCAAATTTGGTATTTAACGGTCTTTTCGTTTTTGAGCTATGCTGCCCACAGACACACAAAAACACACACATACACACAGACAAACACTCGCCCTCCGTGGTATAATGGTTACCATGGTAACTTCATATACCCAAGGTCGCGGGTTCAAACCCGGCGGAGGACGATGGATTTTTTCGGGTGTAAAAATCCTCAGCATGGCTTCCTTCGGAAGGGAAGTAAAGCGGTTGGTCCCGTGTCGTAGATTTACGGCACGTAAAAGAACCTCAAGCCTGATAGAGGCCTCTGAGCAAAATTAAGCAGTCTTTCACACCCAATTTAGAATGGGACGCTGAGAACCACAGTAGTTAAAGAGCGTCCATAAATAACACGCCATTTATTTGTTGATAGACAGACAGGCACACGCACACACACGGATATTTTTCTAAAAATGCCTTTTATGGATTCAGGGGGTCTCAAAACATATATTTCCGGTGAAATTTTGGTATCGAATTTTGGGTGCAATACAATACCTTCTCTATACATTATGTACATAGTACGTATAAAGAAAGTAAAAAGCATTTTTGGAGAAAGGTCCGTGCGTGTCTGAGCGTGTGTGTGTCTGTGGACAGCTTAGCTCAGAAACGAAAAGACAGTTAAATACAAAACTTGATATTTAAGTTTGGTATCATACAAGGATGCAACACGAAGATTTTCAAGAAAATCATCCCACCCCAAACTACCCTTTACATGGAAAAAATTCCGAAAATGTAGATTTTATCAAAAATTCCTCTAACGATTTTGATTAAAATCTCTTACATTGGAGATATTTACATGCCAAATAAAATGTATATATTGAATTTTCTGGGAATGGCCTCTAAAGACTTCTTTATTCCGGATGATTTTTATTGAATTTTGCATAACTGGTAAACCTTAAGAGATAGACAAAAACTTCCTACGCAAGAAATGTAGATCACGTTAAAACACACAATTTATGTTATATACATGTTTTGCGTGGAGCGGGTCATTTTTGAAATATTCTTTTCTGTTCGTTTCAGGTTTAAAATTTGTCATCTGCTGTCATACAAACAAAGGAAGTTCAGTCACATAGCAACCAGCCTTTGACTATCTCTATAACCTATTGTACTCCTTAATTTCCCTTCTACTTACAAGGAGGCAAGTAATAAGACTATTTCTGCTATTTTTTTCTCGATTAGCATGAAGTAAATAGAAGCATAAGCTTTTTAACAATAATTTGTTGCAGAAATGTAGAGAAAGACCTGGGAATGGAACACATCAGATTTGTTTTACGTTCTCTACACATAAGTGTATAGAGAAGGTATTTTATTGCACCCTAAAATTAAATACCGAAATTTCACCAAAAATACATATTTTGAGCCCCCTGAAACCAAAAACTGCATTTTTAGAAAAATGACCGTGAGTGTGACTGTCTGTCTGTCTATCAGTGTGTGAGTGTCTGTGTGTGTTTGTCCATATGTCCTTGTATCTGTGAATACGATAACTTAAAAACGAAAAGTCAGTAAAATACCAAATTTGGATTTTAAGTTTAGTATCTTGCAGGGATGTAACACGAAGATTTTGAGAAGATCCCCCAAACACAAACTACGCTTTACAGGGGAAATTTTTCGAAAATGTTCGTTCTCACAAAAGGCTGTAACGATTTTTATTAAAATACTGTGCCTTAAAGATATTTAAGTAAATAATAAAATGTATATTTTGAATTTTCTGGGAATAGCCTCTGAACATCTCTATATTCTGAATTTTATAACTGGTAAGCCGTAAGTGATAGACAAAAACTTACTTCACAAAAATGTTGATCTTGTTAAACGTCACAATTTATGTCCTATATATATATATATATATATATATATATATATATATATATATATTTCGTGATGTTAACCAAATTCGAGTAATTGCTTATCATTGGTTTAGTTATAAAATACTTAAAGCTTTTCTCATCCTAGAATTTTTAAACTCCTCACCATTTAGTGAAAGAGATTTCAATCACACACTACCGCCTGCGGTGCCATAAGTAGTTAAAGCGGGCGTTAAACCCTACCAAAAAAAAATCACACGTCAACCAGCTTTTAAAAGATTTGACTGTCGCTTTAGCTTAGTGTATTCCATATTTACTTTCTTCTTACAAGGAACCAAGTAATAAAGACACTTTCTCGAATGTTTATCTAAAGCAGGCTTACCAAATTTATTTCACATAATATCGCCGGAATTATTTTAAATATCGTAAAATTGATATTGAAGTCGCCCAATTAATTTCACAGTGACGTTTTCTTTGTAGGGAGTTGAAAAAAGTATCTACGATTTGGTGAGAGATTATTGTTGTTGATTTTTTTTCTTTGGGGGGGGGGCGCATGTTTTTAAGGTCAGAGTATATGGTTCTTTAGTAACAAAAAAAGTGATATCATTCGGGAGCCTTTTAAAATCATTTATTTACTTCAGGATCACAAACCAACTCGACTTTTATTAATAACTGCATGGTCGTATCGACGGTTTTTTCCTTTGCCAATTGGTAACTCGTGTGCTATGATTGGGTTGGATTTTATTAATTACATTACACACTCTCATGCATACTTCCAAACTCTGGGGAAGGTAGGGAATAAATTTGACTAGAGAAACATTTTCACCCCCAGCCGGGAAGCAAACCAGGAACGTCGGCTCTTGTTAAAATGTTTGTCACGTTTTCCCCATTTGCCCATTAATAATTGTTTTATTTACTCATATTACTGTATATGCACTGTTTTAAACTGCATTTTCATAGCACTGACTAAAAGAATAGATCATAACTATATATTATTTAATTTGTGAAACAATATAATATATACAGCAATAAATTTAAAGTATTTAAAGTATAGATTAAAGAAACAGCCCAAAAATTAGCAAATCGCCTCAATTAAAATTCGTTCCCAAAGTCATTAATTTAGTAGCCCAACCCGCGATTTTTCGCCCAATCTGGCAACCCTGATCTAGAGTAGCATGAAGTAGATAGAAAAAAAACCCTGATGCAATCCACTCACATGTCTTTCTCTATATCTCTGCAACAAATTTTTGTTAAAAAGTTTATGCTTCTATTTACTTCATGCTATGTGAGAAAAAATTAGCAGAAATAGTCTTATTACTTGTTTCCCTGTAAGTAGATGTGAAATAAGGGAGTAACCAAGGTTAAAGTGATAGCAAAAGATGGATGCTATGTGACTGAAGTTACTTTGTTTGTATGGACAGCAATTGCTAAATTCCTATATGAGAAAATTATAAGTTTTAAAGCTGAAACCAAAAACAAGGAGTATCTCAAAAACGACCAACTCCACGAAAAAAAGTATGTAACATAAATTGTGTGTTTTAATGTGCTGTATATTTTTGTGTGGTAATTTTATGTCTATCTCTTACAGTTTACCAGTTACACAAAATTCCATAAAATTCATCCAGAATAAAGTAGTCTTCAGAGGCTATTCCCAGAAAACTCAAGATATACCTACATGTTATTTGTCAAGTATATATCTTTAATATATGATATTTTAATCAAAATCCTTAGAGCCATTTTTTAGAAAATCAAAATTTTCGAAAATTTTTCCATGTGAAGGGTAGTTAGGGTTGGGGAGATTTTCTTGAAAATCTTGGTGTCGCATCCTTGGAAGATATGGAACTTAAATACCAAGTTTGGTATTTAACGGTCTTTTCGTTTTTGAGCTATGCTGCCCACAAACACACACACACACACACGGACATTTTTCTAAAAATGCTTTTTTTGGATTCAGGTAGTCTCAAAACATGTATTTCCGGTGAAATCTTGGTATCGAATTTTTGGGTACAATGCAATACCTTCTTTATACACTATGTACATAGTACGTATAGAGAAAGTAATAAGCTTTTTAATAATAATTTATTACCAAGATATAGAGAAAGCATGAGAACAAAACACATCAGATTTTTATTCCAATATCGTTAGAGTTGGCCACTGTCTGAAGTAGGTGCGTTAGGAAACCACACAGCGCCGGAGAAGAGTTTTCCATTTCTCATAGCAGCCCTGGAAGACGGAAATTGGAATGACCTTGCTGGTCGATTACACCTTTTTGAATGTTATTCAGGGTCTCAAAACGATATCAGTTGAGTGACCGGAAGAGATAAACGTCACAGGGGCTCAAGTATGGCAAATAAAGAGGCTGATGAACAACACAAATGTTTTTACTAACCAAAAACGGTTTAGTTATTGCTGTGTGAGATACAACAATATAATCAACACCCAGTTATTTCTTTATATAGTACATGATACATGGTTGGAGAAAGTATTGCACTTCACCCAAAAATTCCATACCGGAATTTCACCTGAAATACGCGTTTTAGGGTCACCTATATCAAAAAAACATTTTTAGAAAAACGTCCATGTGTGTCCGTGTGTTTGTAAACACGATAATTCAAAAACGAAAAGTTAATAAAATACTAAATTTGGTATTTAAGTTTAGAATCTTCCAGGGATACGACACGAAGATTTTGAGGAAAATCCCCTCATCCCAAACTACCATTTTCATGGAAAAATTTATGAATGTTTTGTTGTTCTTAAAAATGTTTCTAACTATTTTGATTAAAATGCCGTGTATTAAAAACATTTACACGACAAATAAAATGTATATTTTGAATTTTCTGGGAATAACTTTTGAAGACCTCTTTATTCTGGATGAGTTTTACAGAATTTTGCATACCGGCTAAACCGTAAGAGATAGGCAAGTGTTACTACGCAAAAATATAGATCTGGTTAAAACACGTAATTTATGTCATGTACGATTTTTATGTAGAGCTAGCCGTATCTGAGATATTCCATGTTATTTGCTTCAATTTTTAATACCTTAAACTTTTCTCAAACCGAAAATGATGTTTCGTTTCATATCTCTTGTTGTATGCAAGCCATGCAAAGCGAACCGAACTTAATTGCTGCACAAGGTACCAGCTTTTGAAAGATTTGGCTATCGCTTTAGCCTAGTGTTTTCTCTTAAATCCCTTCTACTTATAATAAAGCAAGTAGTAAGACAATTTAAGCTAATGGTTATCTCAAGTAGGATGAAGCAGATAAAAGAATAGTCTTTCGTAAGAATAATTTTATGTGGAACAGCTAGAGAAATTTATGTCAATGGAACCCATCAGATGTTTGATTTTTAATTCATCAAAACATTTATTACCATAGACAATATTTCGATACAGAATTTTGGGTGAGTTCAACACTTCTACTGCATACTATATTTATTAGAAAAAGTAAACATTTGTAATACATTCAGAAATTCAAATTGTAAGAAAATAAGGTAAAGTTATACGATGGTTGTACACATACACACCACACATACATACATACATACATACATACATACATACATACATACATACATACATACATACATACATACATACATACATACATACATACATACATACATACATACATACATACATACATACATACATACATACATACATACATACATACATACATACATACATACATACATACATACATACATACATACATACATACATACATACATACATACATACATACATACATACATACATACATACATACATACATACATACATACATACATACATACATACATACATACATACATACATACATACATACATACATACATACATACATACATACATACATACATACATACATACATACATACATACATACATACATACATACATACATACATACATACATACATACATACATACATACATACATACATACATACATACATACATACATACATACATACATACATACATACATACATACATACATACATACATACATACATACATACATACATACATACATACATACATACATACATACATACATACATACATACATACATACATACATACATACATACATACATACATACATACATACATACATACATACATACATACATACATACATACATACATACATACATACATACATACATACATACATACATACATACATACATACATACATACATACATACATACATACATACATACATACATACATACATACATACATACATACATACATACATACATACATACATACATACATACATACATACATACATACATACATACATACATACATACATACATACATACATACATACATACATACATACATACATACATACATACATACATACATACATACATACATACATACATACATACATACATACATACATACATACAATGTTGTAATAAAAAGTAACTTAATTTATTGCTACTTCTACTGTCCATACATTTTTGAAAGTGTTCAAAACATTAAATTATTTAGATGGGAAAGTCGCCAGATTGCTGAAGCTTTGACTTCTTCTTGGGATCATTAGGGTTTTAGCTTCACAGATCCCTTGGTTACGCCCTGTCGTCCACTACGCCTACACTATGCGGCTTAGGGCCCTAAACGTAACTATTAAGTGGCTCTAATGACAGAATAACAAAAGTACCCAAATATTGAAGAAATACTAAGTGGTGTAACCATCGTATAGTACCTAGTAATAATGAAAACAACTACATCAAACGCGCAAGATCCAAGCTGTTGCTTCCCGTAGGTATGTGGTTCCCGGTTTCGCTTTATTGTGAAACAAAGGTCTTCAGGTGCTCGTCCTTGCTTAAATATGCTTGTTCTGTTTGCCGTTCCTGTACTATTATGCGGGATTACAAACACATCATCGCAACCTGTTTGAATTGAATGAATCACCATTAAGCGATTACATGCAACGTTATGACGAAATAATCATGCATTAAGGTAAATCACATACCAGGCGGCTAGTTAATTCATCCGCTTAAATGATAGAACGCAAGACTAATGGTGCCCAGCCTACAGCGCACGAGGGGAGGGCTGTTAAATCCACCCATTTGTTTGGTAGTGGCAGGCAAAAACTTCAGCAACATTATACCCCCGCCACTGAATCCTTGCACTTGACAGTTGGGAGTTAAGTTGGTACACCCGCAAACAACAGACAAAAATCTTTACCCGTTTGACTTTCTGAACCAATCACAAAGCAGCATTCTTGTCGGTCGGTCGGACAGAGATCAGGAACAGATCTAAATGCCGCACCGTTGCAATATCAAGCTATTACCAACCACGAGCTGAGTTTATGAACTCCTAACACGTGCGCTGAGCTGTTCTGTACAAGCTACGTATTATTCGTTGTTATTTATATTTGTTGTTGTTGTTGATAATGTTGTTGGTGTTTATTGTACGTGAGGGAACATAACAAGACTTTCACAATTATAGAGGTGGATAGACTTTTGCGGGAAGGTGTGGTGAGGGTGGACGCAGCTTCATGGAAGAAGAAAGTGAATCATGTGCACAAAATAATACGAAAAACACAGGAATTAGACGGAACCATCAGTGAATGTGAACCACTGTGAATGTCTTGGTGACGACGACGGCGACGACGATGTTGATGATGATGATGACAATGGTGCTTCCGAGAATGATGTCGATGGAGACTTGGATGGAATTCAGCCATTAAAATTCTAAACCGGTGAAAATCACTTTGTTATACCTTTCTCTCGTTGTAACGAGCTATTTTGCATTAATTTGTTCTATATTGTCGTAAATACGTAAAGTATGCTACATACGTTATGCTATTACTCTTATTTTCAATTAATATCAACAGTAACAAATTAGTTTCATTATTAATCGGCATACATTTATTATTTACATGTTTAGATAGAGACATTTGTGATCAGCTGTTGTTGTTTACTAGTTACTCTGGCAACGCCGCAAAGGCAGCAGAGCCAACCTTACCCGAAACCACCCGAACTGTTAAGTGCAAGGATTCAGCGGCGGGTTGTTTGTTATATGCTGAGCTAGGAAGTTCATACCATACGCCGTTCCTTATACAGGTTCCAAACGACCATCTCGCCACATCAAAGCAAGTCATTGATGAGAACGCAGGGCGGAGAGGTAAACAAATTTGTTGTCAAGTAAACTGTATTGTTTCCAGAGAACAAAAATCACTTATGAGACATTCGTAAAAGCAGATCATTATGTACAACATATAAATTATTACATGTATAAGGTTATGACTTCTTTACATATGCACATTATTAAAACACCCAGGCAGTTATAACAGGAATTGTAATATTTATTGATAGAATGTAAAATAATGTCCAAATAATAAAATTAATTTCTTATATATCCAGGTAAAAACGAAATCAGGAATTAAACTACACTTTTGCTCATCTGCAGCCGTATTACTGAAAACTATATGCACTCTGAAGCCTTTCAAATGAAAACCTTAATCTATGTTCCGGCAAAAAATATTTGTGGTGCGAAAAAGTTCGTTTCACTTCGCACGATATATCAGTATTACCAAGCAAGTAGCATGTTAGGATCTGAAAGTGCAGCGTGTATGTGACACAACCCTCCATTCTTTTCATTTACATCATTATTTCAGGAAGGATGCTCGTGGATTAATACATCCTTCTTGACAGTTTTTCTACATGTCGCACAGATTCAGTTCAGCTCCATACGTCGGAACTGTAATAGTATGATAGTTATAGTTAACTTTCTGAACAAATTTGCAATCAATAATATGTTTCTATGAAGCCTTTCTGTTACTAGACATGTGACAGTTTGTTTACTAGAACTGACATTGGTATTTGAACAAGTACATTCATAAAGTGCACTGCTAGAAAAGTTACTATGGTTGTAAAATAAATTAATGTTGCTCACATTTAAGCAGAACAAAGATGCTATTCGAACGCTTTATTCCTACCGATTTGATAGCTGTTTTGCAGTAACTGATTGCACTCTACGTTGACCTTTGCTCGCGCAAGTACAGCAGCATGGTATTGCCAACCCTGGCCGGTCTTATCCTGCATAAGAAACTCGGTACAAACTTCCTAGCTCTGGTTATATGGGATGGCACAAACACTAAAAAAGCCGTCTTAAACGCCATTCTAGTAGTGAATTGTTTGCCACTGTTTACTTCTAACCATCAATGTTTGCCGACAAGGATGAACAACAGAGTCTTAAAAGGCAGACCAAATGATCCTACCCTACCTTCTCTACTGCAATATTTGCCTTTTATTTGAATTATTTTCGAGAACATCTGTTCATAAATATATATAAATCCAAATCTTGATATATGCTTTCCAGCAAAATTCGACAATTTGGAAAATTTTCATTGGGAACAGATTTAAATAAATCCCAATCTTTTTTTTCTGAGAATGTTTAACGGCTGTTGAATTTTGCAAAGCAACTAGTTCAATTTGAAGATCGTGAGGAGCGTCTTTGAGACAAAATTAAATAAAATTACTGATTGCATACCCGATAAAAAATGTTTGCCATAATACTATGAAAGCATTTTTCAAAGTGTAGTTTAATATTACATCGGAACCCCAAGATACGTGTTGCTTAAAAATAAGATATGTTACATTTAACAAAAAATATTCTTCCTCCCATTCTTTTTGGAATACGATATGTTTAATCCGCTTGAAACCTGCCATCGTGTTGAGAGTCGAACCCAGTTAAACGCCACTGAATGTTTGAAGGGGAATGGTTCCTATCTAGCCATGAACAAAACGAAGGCGTCGGGGTAACAAGACTAGGTGACGCAATTAGCTCATAAGAGCAGAGGTTGGGCACCCTAGAGCAAGACAAATACTGGATTTCATACTGCAAGAAAAATAATATATTGCAATAACATACGATGGTGATCATAAACAAAAAAAAAAAACAAAAAAAAAATGATGTGCTACATTTATATGATTTTCTGTGTCTATTCTGTATCAAAAATTCTATATGTAGGAAACTAGGCTGGTTAGGTTAGAGCTGTAGTAAAATCTTTCAAGAACTGTTCGCTATGTGAGGTCTGTTAGCTGTACCAGGAAAAAAAAAATAATAATTTTCGTTTGAAAATTTTTAAATATTTTAAATTTACACAATGACGGTGCCTTCACAAACAATATGGTGCGTTCCATTTGCAATACTACCACTATATCTTTGTAACAAATTATTGTTACTCAGCTAATTCTTCCATCTAATTTATGCTAATCGAGATAAACATCGCATTACTTAGTTCCTTATAAGTAGAAGGGAAATAAGTGAATGCATAGGCTAAACCGACAGTCAAATGTTTTAAAATTTGGTTGCTATAGTAATGAAATCCGTTTCTTTGCAAGGCGAGAGGTTGACAGTTCTCACATGAGAAATATTTTAAGTATTTTAAAACTGAAACTTATAACAGCGAATATCTTGAAAACGGTCAACTACACGAAAAAATGAATTTAATTTAAAATTGTGTGTTTTAACGAGATCTATATTTTTGTATAGTAAGTTTTTGTCTATCTCTTACGGTTTACCAGTTATGCAAAATTTAGCAAAATTCATCCAGAATGAACAGGTTTACAGAAGTTATTCCCAGTAAATTCAAGATATACATTTTATTTATGATGGAAAATGGCTTTAATTTGTGATATTTTAATCAAAATCATTAGAATTCTTTTCAGGAAAACATCATTTTCGAAAATGTTTCCATATAAAGGTTAGTTGAGGTGGGGGATTTTCTTTAAAATCTTCGTGAAATATCTGCTTGGAAGAAACAACACTTAATACCAAAATTAGTATTTAATGGCCTTTTAGTTTTCGAGTTTTACTGTCCGCAGACACACTTACATATTCGTGTACCATTTTCTAAAAATTCTTTATCTGGACTCAGGGGATCTCAAAACATATACGCTATTTCCGTTGAAATCTCGACATCGAATTTTTGGTTGCAATACAATACCTTCTCTATACACCATGTACATAGAACGTGTAGAGAAAGTAAAAATCACTTTCTGTGCCTATTCTGTAACAACAAATTCTTACAAAGGCTTATTTTTCTATCTACTTCACGTATATCGATACAAACACTTGTAGATATGTGGAAAACTAGGCTGACTAGGCCCAGTCAAATCTTTCAAGAGCTGCTCGTTATATAAATTCTTTCTGCTTGACCATGAGAAAGAGAAAGGAATAATGATTTTCGTTTGAAAAACATTTTAATCCTTTTAAAATTCCACAAATAACTAGGAATAACACACATACGAGGGCCGTTCAGAAAGTAACCTCCGATCGGTCACAGTGCGGGTAGTGGGGGGAGTAGCGACGCCATCTGTGCATTCACGCACTCAGCAGGTCAGTCGGCATCAAGCCGTGGTCGAGTGAAAGTCGTACCTGCGCTAGTTTAGTGTTTGTGGCCGTTTGAAATGTGTACTGCAATAGAAAACCCCGCCAAATGTGAAGTGCGTGCTGTTATAAGGCCCTCGTACATACACACACACACATTTTGGTTTCAAGGAATGTCAAAGCGTGTATTAACCTCTTGGTATCCAATTTTTGGATGGAATATAATACCTACTTTACATTCTATGTACACTGCATGTAAATGGTCGACACAATAAAATTAAGTGCTTTTATTTTCAAATTAATCCCGTTTACCATGAATATATTTTTGATGCATTCGATGAAACCAGGGCTTAAAGCAATGATGCCACTCTTCCTGAGGTACTTCAGAACTCGGGTTCTTATAAACTTCCACTGCTTCATCTGATGGCCACGCATGCCATCTTTAATTTTTAGCAAACATAAAGTATTAGGGGCTAAGTCATGATGGTATTGGTAGCTTATTACGTCTAGACACTCAGTTGTTAGTTTTGCTGCAACCACGCTCGCTACCATGTAATATTATTTCTCTCTAGACTTTTTTTAACGGATTTTTTTCAAAATTTGTAGTAAAGAGAAATTTGTGTACTATATGGCAGCAACTGTCCGTCATCTTTCAATAATGTTACAGTAGCAATATAGCCCATTTTGGAAAAAAAAAAAAAAAAAAAAGAAGCTAAGAACCATCTTCTTACTAGCACTATGAATTCGTCAGACTTTTGTAAGCTAACCTCTGTTCGAAAGACTCATTGAACATAATGACCTTTTCCTTTGAGGATCATCACATATAATCAAAAATTCATCACCAGTAAGGAAGGATATTTTGAAACCAAATATAAAGTGCCACCTCAAGTTTTTCAGAGTTTTTTCTGCGCCAATCAGCGCGTTGATTTTGATCGGAAATCCATCGACAATAACGTTTTCCCACGTCTGTTGATGTAAAATGTTAAGAATGTTACTCTTATCAATGCCCAATGTCGCCCGAGTAAATTCATAAGTTGACTATTCTTCATCAAGCATTGCTCGAACAGCGGCAATATTTTCATTAACAAAAGCAGTACTTGAACGTTCTTCACAAAATCCATCACTGTTTAATTTGCTGTATAAGTTTTAAATTGATGCCTTCGACGGGGCTTCTACGCCAAACACATTTCTAAGCCGATCTTCACATTGTTTAGGATTTAATGACGATTTACCATCGGAAAATAATCATATCCTGAAAATGCCCTCAAGTGAAATTTAATTTTGGGTGAACAAAAAATATTTAAATGATGGGAAACTGTTAGATAAAATCGAACGAACTACGTGGAAAAAACATTAGAAATAGTCTGTCAGATGTAAACATTTTTGTTTAAACATTCTAAAATAATTACTTATGATCTTAGAGCGTTAAGTTGTGTTTTTTTATTTGAGCTGGAATATTGTGAAACGAGACGACATCTAGTTGCACAAGATCGATAGGCGAATGCAGGGATGGTTTACTTCAACCATACATTTTCTGTTACCATTTCCTATCATTGTTTAAACATTTCTTCCTGACGTGACTACACAGTTTGGGCTCTTTTCTAGGAGTGATTCGTTTCATTCCAAGACCCCCAATGTGTAAGATGACCAAGGCAGGATCCCCTACGTCATGATTGGTATCATTCTGGAATCTTAGGAACGCTGAACTTGCTCGCGCATGTGGTCTGGATCTTGTCGTCCTTCGGTCTCCCCTTCATTCCTTCTTCCCAGGAATCATATTGGAAAGACAAAGAGTCTACATTCGGTGCTTTAACTAATTCTAATACCACGTGCTAGGTTTCTTCGGCCTTGTCTAATGTAAAAATTAAATTTAACTGCTAACAGTGGAGTCTGCCAAATTTATAAATGCAGAAATATGAAAAAGTATTGACATTTTATTTCATGGTATTATACATAATTAATACTCAGTATCAACTTATCGACGCTTCTGTGGTCCTAGCTGCGACAATCGTTTTGGGGACGATGATGACCACTTCGTATAATAATAGAATTTATTTACATCCCTCCACTTCTCTCGATGGGTACAATTAAGTTATGTCACCTCTGTAATTTAGAGAGAATACTCCTATTTCAACGTCGCAGCAAGGTCTTGGTGAATAAGACATTACCTCCTCCACACCCGAAGATGTTGAATAACAGGCTGAAGAGGACGAGCGAATTTCCTGCTCCGTGCAATATGCAAGTCCTTGACGCTGGCAAGGGACATTAAACTTGCACAGAAATTAAACATAAATGTGGCTTAGATCAACCTCGTCTGGTTGCTGCCCTTGGAAATTAATAGCGAGCCTTACTTTCCCTCTCAATCAAGATAGTGTGAGCGCGTGCTAGCCTAGAGAAGGTGAACCTCTTCCTTAGGAACCTTGTAACCCCAAATAGTAAATAATGTTAATGTCCTCCTTGGAACTTCACTCTAGAACTATTATTTACAAATTAAAAAATCTGATGTGTACCATTCACATGACTTTCTCAATATGCCTGCAACAAATAATTCTTAAAAAGCTTATACTTTTATTTACTTTATGCTAATCAGAAAAAAATTAGCAGATGTAGTCTAATTACTCGCTTCCTTGTAAGTAGAAGCGAAATAAGGGACAACTGTAGGTTAAAGTGATAGTCAAAAGCTGGTTGCTATGTCAATGAAGTTCCTTTGTTTATATGGATAGGAGTTGACAAGTTCCTGTATGAGAAAAGTATACGTTTTTCATAGCAGAAACCAAAAATAAGGAATGTCTCAAAAACGACGAGCTCCACGAAAAAAATGTACAGAACATAAATTGTGTGTTTTAATGTGCCCTACATTTTTTGTGTAGTAAGTTTTTGTCCATCTCTTACGGTTTATCAGTTATTCAAAATTTAGTAAAATTCATCCAGAATAAACTACTCTTCAGAGGCTATTTCCAGAAAATTCAAGATATACATTTTATTTGTTAGGTAAATAGCTTTAATATACGAAAATGTAATGAAAATCGTTAGAGCCATTTTAGAGAAAATCAAAATTTTTGAAAAAAGTTCCATGTAAAGGGTAGTTGGGGGTGGGGGGATTTTTCTCAAAATCTTCGTGTCGCTACCCTGGAAGATACTAAACTTAAGTATCAAGTTTGGTATTTTACCGAATTTTCGTTTTTGAGTTATCGTGTTCACAGGCACACGGACACACTGACACACGGACACACACACACACACACACACACACACACACACACACACACACGGACCTTTTTGTGAAAATCCTTTTTTTGGATATTAGGAACCCTAAAACATATATTTTCGGTGAAATCTCGGTATCGAATTTTGGGTGGAGTGCAATAGCTTCTCTATACACTGTGTACATAGTGCGTATAGAGAAAGTAAAAATAAGACTAAAACTTCATCAATTATTTATTAACTTATTTTATATTTTCTGAAATTAGATTCACTCTACTTGCTACGTCAAACGTCCCCCAAGTGTTTTAGAGCAGCATCAGTGAACATATGACGTGGATCACTCAAATCCCTGATGGGTAGAATTAAATTCCCTTCATCGCTTGACGAGACGGTCTTAAAAGATGCAGGAGTGGTGACGGAGTTAGGTCGTCATTGCATGGGGAAGCCTCAGACAATAATTGTGTTACACAAACTGTAATTCACTTAGGAGATACTACCACTGCAGTGTTGCCACTTTGTATTTCAACACTCAACTGGAATTTCTCCCCGTTCGTGGCTAATTCAGTTATCTGATGCAGAATGTCGCTTCTTGCATGAAATGGATATTGGGAACGTGGACTACCAAATGATGTACACCTAGGAAGTCAGTTGTGTTTAAGCCAAAAGTGCTATTGATACTAAGAGCAGAGCATTTTTAAGATTATAAAAAATATGACAGTTCCCTTCACATGGCTTTCTCTACATCTCTATAATAAATTAATGTTAAAAATCTTATTCTTCTATTTGCTTAATGCTCATGGAGGTAGATAGCAGAAAAGGTCTTATTAATAGCTTCCTTGTGAATAGAAGGGAAATAAGCGAGTGCCATAGGCTAAAGCGATAGTATAACATTTTAAAATGTTATACTATCGCTGTCATTAAAGTGCCTTTGTATGTATGGACAGGAATTGGCAAATTCCCGTATGGGAAAAGTTGGCAAATTCCCGTATGGGAAAAGTTGGCAAATTCCCGTATGGGAAAAGTTTAATATTTTAAATTTGGGACCAATATTTTTCTTTATTCCTAAAAGTTTGAATTTTGGGCAAAAATTCTTTTTTAGGGAGGAAAGGCCTTTGTTTATTTTTACTTAATTCACCTCTCTCTTACTGATCCAATTCACCTCTCTCTTACTGATCCAATTCACCTCTCTCTTACTGAAGTCTACCTTCAATAAAAAAATATTAATAATAATAAAAAATATACCAATGAATTTAGATACATCTCAAAAACGGTCAACTCCACGAAAAAATGTGTTTTAACGAAATCTACACTTTTTGTTAATTAAATTTTGTCTATCTCTTACGGTTTAACAGATATGCAATGTTCCGCAAAATTCATCAGAATAAACATGTATTCAGAGGCTATTCCCAGAAAGTTGAAGGTATGCATTTTATTTGCCATGTGTAAATATCTTAAATATAAGAGATTTTAATCAAAATCGTTAGAGCCGTTTTTGAGAAAATCAAAACTTTCGAAGTTTTTTCCATGTAAAGGGTAGTTGGGGGTGATAGAATTTTCTTGAAAATCTTCGTGTTGCATCCTTGGAAGTTTGGTATTTAACGGACTTGTCGTTTTTGAGCTATGCTTCCATAGACACTCACACATGGACATTTTTCTAAAATCCGTTTGGATTCAAGGAGACTTAAAACATATATTTCCGGTGAAATCTCGGTATCAAATTTTTGGATGCAATACAATACCTTCTCTATATACTATGTACATAGTACGTGTAGAAAAAGCAACAATTTCTCTGTGAGTCACGTATTGGTTTATTTATTATTAAATGCTTTACAGGCTGTGGAATAAACAGTATCCGAAAGTGTAAGCATTTAGAAGGAAGTTAATTACGCCATAATATATATTGTTTGGAAAGCTTCAGTTTTATTGCATATTATTATTACTATTATTGCTATTATTATCATCATCATTAAATATTCACTAAACCTTAACTGTTTTTATACAGAACTTCAAGATAAAAAAAATCAACAATAATGAAATATAAAATATTCGTAGAACCTTCAAATCTTAGTGTTTATATAATTAATTAAGAGTGAATAAAACATTGCAAAAAAATTATCTCAATGCTTCCAAGTAATAACTTGATTTTGTTGTCTTTACTAACACATTTTTACATAGAAAAAATTTACAATGAAAGGGTTAAAACTATAAGATCTGAAAAAGCACAGTGATACCTGTGCTCAACACAGTACCTTCTTGAGGTAATGATTTAATATTTCTCGGTGTTATTTTTAGTAGGTTGCCCTCCGTGGAGTCGACACAAACTCAAGATTGCAGGTTCAAACTTGGCGGAGGTTGATGGATTTTTTCGTGCAAAAATCCTTTGCATGGCTTCCTTCAGAAGGGAAGTAAAGCCAATGGTGCTGCGTAATTTTATTTGCACGTAAACCTTATACATTGAACACGAGCTAGAATTCAAATCCGATCACGGAAACATTGTAACGATGCCCTATGCTCCACTTAAGAGTTACAGGAAATAACTAGCTTATTTTTACTAGGAACGTTCGCCAATGTTTCTTCAACCTTGCTGCTTTCATTGATGGGTGTGTAACTGCCAGCTCTTATCAACTGTTAAATATTTAGCTCCATGGCACAACAGTAAATACAACGTGTTTCATGTTTTATTAGTTTTTTACGTGATGATATTTTTACAAGCAAACGCAATAAAAGTTCATTAATTCTAAAACAAAAAAACTGTATATTTTAATCCCTGCCCGTGCTTACAAGTATATATTTAAACACTATATTTAATAAATAACAAATTATACTGCTTCAGAATTATTAGTAAATTATTACTTACTCTACTAGAAACTCTGATAAAATGAATTTTAATACCTCCAAAACAACAAGAAAGAGGTTCACTGCATTTTGCAGTGAGGTATAAATATGCTTAATTTAATTATTAATAAAATAAGTCAAATAGCTTCCAAAATTTGGGAAGTATGCTAAGAAACTTTTAATTGAGCAATGCCTTTACAAGAATGTTATGACTATTTTAACATAGCTTTTAATGGTGAGTATATAATTATTTTACTCATAATTATATTGCGAATAATTAATTTTGTCAAACACATATTTTGTGTTTTCTGTCCTGTTTAATATTAGTTTTAAAGTATTTAAAAAAAAACTTTTAATTTGTAATTTTTACGGCGAATAAAGACATAAAAATTAAATTAATTAAATTGAGCTTTAATTATGAACGGTCTTTAACGGCTGCAGTTCTCAGCGTACCGCTTAATTTTGCTCAGAGGCCATAAATCTACAACACGGGACCAACGGCTTTACTTCTCTTCCGAAGGAACCCATGCTTTTACACCAGAAAAATGCATTGTCATCCACCGGGTTTGAACCTGCCCCAGAGGCTAGCATGTTACCCCTTCACCATGGAGGACGACAATATATACATATATGCAAATTGATATAGATGTAAATAATCGTTCAGACAAATATGTGGTTCTATTTATTTCAGGCCAAATGCTTGAAGCAATAGTTTCAAACTGAAAACCTGCTCGGTTTTCTTCATTTTCCGCCAAATCACCTCAAAGATTTGTTAATATTTATTACTTCACTAATGGGAACGTTAACGCGCACTAATTTATCCAGAATTGCTATCACATCTCAGTATGTTATAGAAAATAACTTAAAATAACATAAACCAAATAATTCCAGAGCTGTGAAGGTTTGGGAAGTAGTGTAAGCTTTCGTTTCTCGCCTAAATGTTTTTATAATTAATTTTTATTTTCTCTACCAAGTGCGTACACAGTGGGTAGAGAAGGTATTGTATTTCATAAAACATTCTATAACCAAATTTTGTCGGAAATATATGCTTTGAAGTCCTCTGAATAAATAAATAATTTTAAAGAAAAGACCCGTGTGTGTGTGTATGTGTGTGTGTGTGTGTGTGTGTGTGTGTGTGTGTGTGTGTGTGTGTGTGTGTGGACAACATAGCTTATAAATGAAAAGTCCGTTGACTATGACCAAATTTAAGTATTTTTCATTCCTGTTTCTGTTGTTTTACTCCTTGCTATACAAATAGAACCGAATTTTAATCCCATAGCAACTAGCTTTTAAAACATTTGACTATCGCTTGAGTATATTCCCTTATTTCTCTTCTGTTTAAAGGAACTAAGTAATAAGATTATTTCTGTTACTGTTTATTCTGAATCTGAATAAGATGAATAAGCTTTCATAAGAAAATGATGGTACAGAATAGGTAGTGAAAGTAATGTAAATGGAACAAATTAAATTTTTAAAATGAGCTTTCTATGATTTAGGTCGCCCACCTAGTTTATGCCTTTGCTACGTGATTTATGAACATAGTTTTTTCTTTCATTTATCATAATTCCAAATAAATATTAATATGGCCACGCATTCCCGCATCTGAACACAGGAACGTGATGGGAGAAGAAGCTCGGTACAACAGGACGTCAGTCACCTTGCAATTGGGACACGTCTTGGAGTGAATGTGGAACAATAATATCAACAATGCCTTGCGTCACAACTAAGTGCTGATGTAGAAAGATGTAGCGCTCGCCTGAATAGACATAAGCCCCGTCATACATCATTCTTGTATGCAGTCAGCTTACGTGTTGTACAACGTTCTTATCGAAACTTTGGCAATAATGTAGGGGTACAATTTAGTCAAAAATCTGATGTGATTCATTTACATGACTTTCAATACATCTCTGCAACAAATTATTGTTAAAAAGCTTACGCTTCTATTTACTTAATGCTAATAGTGGAAACAGTCTTATTTCCTTGCAAGAAGCGAAATAAGGGAGTACCATAGATTAAAGTGATAGACAAAAGTTGGTTGCTATGTGACTGAATTTCCTTTGTATGTGTGGACAGGAGCTGACAAATTCTTGTATGAGAAAAGTATGTTTTTACTTTCTCTATACGCACTATGCACATAGTGTATAGAGAACGTATTGCACTCCACCTAAAATTCGATACCGAGATTTCACCGGAAAATATCTTTTAGGGTACCCTGTATCCAAAAACAGTATTTTCTGAAAAAGGTCCGTGTGGTGTATGTGTGTCCGTGTGTCAGTGTGTCCGTGTGTCTGTGAACACGATAACTCAAAAACGAAAAGTCGGTAAAATCCCAAACTTGGTATTTATGTTTAGTATCGTCAAGGGATGCTACACGAAGATTTTGAGAAAAATCCCCCCACCCCAAACTACCTTTTACATGGAACTTTTTTCGAAAATGTTGATTTTCTAAAAAATGACTCCACGATTTCGATTAAAATATCGTATATTAAAGATATTTACCTGACAAATAAAATGTATATTTTGAATTTTCTGGGAATAGCCTCAGAAGACTACTTTATTCTGGGTATAATTTTACGAAATGTTGCATAACTGCTAAACCGTAAGAGATGGACAAAAACGTATTGCATAAAAATGTACAGCACCTTAAAACACACAATTTATGTTATATAAATGTTTTTCTTGGAGTTGATTGTTTTTGAGATATTCATTGCTTTTGGTTTCAGCTATAAAAAAGATATTTTTCTCATACAGGACTTTGTGAACAAAGGAACTTTAGTCACATAGCAACCAGCTTTTGACCATCACTTTCACCTATGGTACTACCTTATTTCGCTTCTACTTACAAGGAAGCAAATAATAAGACTATTTCTGCTAATTTTTTCTCGATTAGTAGGAAGTAAATAGAAGCATAAACTTATTAACAATAATTTATTGCAGAGATATAGAGAAAGTCATGTGAATGGAACACATCAGATTTTTTAAAGCTGAAACCAAAAACAGGGAAATTTAAATAACGACCAATTCCACAAAAAAATGTATATAACATAAATTGTGTGTTTTAACTTGCTCTACATTTTTATAGTAAGTTTTTAATCTATCTCTTACGGCTTAGCAGTTATGCAAAATTCCGTAAATTTCATTCAGAATAAAGCAAGCTTCAGAGGCTATTCCCAGAAAACTGAAGATATACATTTTGTTTGTCAGGTAAATATATAAAATATACAATATTTTAATCAAAATCGTTAGAGCCATTTTTTAGGAAATAACCACTTTCGAAAAAAGTTCCATGTATAGGGTAGTTTGGGGTGGGGGGATTTTTCTCAAAATCTTCGTGTCGTATCCTTGGATGATACTTAAGTTAAATCTCAAGTTTGGTATTTTACCGACTTTTCGCTTTTGAGTTATCGTGATCACAGGCACACGGACACACACATACACACACGGACCTTTTTCTGACAATTCTTTTTTTTTATACAGGGGACCCTAAAACATATATTTCCAGTGAAATCTCGGTATCGAATTTTTGGGTGGAGTGCAATACCTTCTCTATACACTATGTACATAGTACGTATAGAGAAAGTAAAAATTTATTTTACTTTATGACCAAAAATACTATGACCATTTCGTTCGTGTCACGTGGTCGTAGGAAGAGGCCAATCCAGTACATTGGCGCGTAAAATTCCAATTGTTCGAAACTCATTATATCTGCATTTTAATCGTTTTTATCACACTACGTGCAATTGTTTTTCTAAATTTATCTCACCCACGTGCATTTGTTTTCTCTTTGAATATCAGTGTGCAGTGATATTCCTGTACATAATAGCGGAAGTTCTAATAGACATAATAATTGCAATCAAGCTTTACTAAGCCAAAATAATAGAATATAGCAATACAAATAGATCTGTGTTTATTTTAATGTAGCAATGAAAAGACATATGACATTTATGATATGGACATAAGTTGCAATGATTTCGGTGCAAAATATAGATCAATAGGAATTTAGGTATAGTATTCTTCGTGTCTATATACGGTAATCATTATTTTACTCACGAAATATTAATATTAAATACAACTCGACTACAACCTTTCTTTAGGTAAATGTCGGAGTCCTCGTTATATTACTTATGATAAATATTTAGCATAAATTACATACATTAACATATATTCTTAGAAACATTTAAAGCTTCAGCACATAACCATTTAAATATCCAAAGCACAAGGTCAGTGTTTATCTCCGAAATGTTTCACTCTTCTTTGATTTATTTACTTTCTCTGCTACTTATATTAAGTAGAGGACGAGTTGTATTCTACTTGAAAATTCGATGACGATTTTTCATCGGAAATATGTTTTGTGGACCCTGAATTAAAAAAAACGTTTTATAAAAAGACCCCCTGTGTGTGTATGTGCGTGTGCTGTCTATCTTTGTGTCTGTGAAAACTGAAAAGTCAAATGCCAAATTGAGTATTTAGGCTCAGTACATTCCGAAGATACGACACAAAATGTTGAAGAAAATTCCCCAACCTCAACTATCCTTTAGTTGGAACACTTTTCAATTTTTTATTTTCTCACAAAGGGCTCTAATTGTTTTGATAAAAGTTATATATTAAAATATTTTCATGGCATTTCTGGAAGCCCTGAGTAATCTGTTTTCTTGACGACTTTTGCCTAACTGGTAAACCGTAAACAGAAAGAAAAAAAAAATAACAGAGAATAGGCTGGAATATTTAGCACAAACAAAAGAGTGCTACGCTCACTGACAATCAGGAACAACCGAATTTACAGTCAAGGATACTGAAACTAGTTTGTAGTACAGGATAAGTAAAATAGTTAAGTGATTGACATGACTACGTAAATAATTGCATAATATGTAACTTAAGTGCAAATCATTACTATTAATATTATTATTAATTATTATTATATTATTTTTATAATTATTATTATCATTATATTCATCATTACTTTTGTGGTTTCTAACTCAATACATTTTTGGAAAAAAAAAGGAGTTACAAATGTTTGAGAATATTAAAATGATTACATATTAACTTTAAGTGTCAATAAACATTAATTTGCTATTTTTGTAGTGCTAAAAACTGTTGTAGTATGCAGTAATAGTTGTGTTCATTTATTAATCTGTTTTCGGATTTCTTAATCCATATTAACTTCGACCCCACCTAATCCGGATATACAAGGTTCTTGATAGCCAGTTCACTAACCTATATCCTGCGTATTGAATTCTTTTACTCTAGTTATACATCCTTTGATGGGCTGAATTGCAGTTTTGAACAACTAAAATAATGTGTAAAAGTTAACAAATTTTCAAATTGCTACTCAGAAATCCCAATAGAAAATGTGCTTTCAAGTCTTTGGCTACTGAAATCGAAAAAGTTTTGAAAAGAATAGGCATGGGGTTAGTATGGCCAAGAGATGAGACAAATGATAAAAATACATGGAAAGGTATCAAAAGGAGATTAACGAACATCAAACGGCAGGAAATTGAATCGAGTTGTAAAATTAAAACACCTCTAGTTCTAGCAAACGAAATAAAACTGAATTTGTTGCAAATAGGCATATATCCTCACTTAGGAAGAAAGAAAAGATCAGGAATGGAATGGTTTATGCTGGGACAGACAATTCTAGTAGCAGAATCTGCCCATTCTGTGGTTTGGATGAAGACTGGGTATATATTTTGGTGGAAGGTGCACAGGGAGAACCGGCGAATTAAAATACAAATGTTAAAACTCCCCCTAGAAGAAGATTGACATGTTGGGAACTACTGGTTGGCTAGAGGAACTGGCAACACACCGGCAATTGTCTGGATAAAGTGCATGAAGCCAGAAACATTTTGTTCTGTAGTCAAAGTCTCTGTTTTTCTCTATGTTTTTCTTTAATTTTTCCTTTGGTTTCTTTTTGTCGCCATTAACTTGTATCTGAAATATGCATGCACGGGCAATGACCCTCTCAGTGTTTGTCTAAAAACTTTTAATAATTTGACATTAATAAAGATACCTATCTATCTAGATTCAGTCATGAATATGTTCCAGGGGACTTCTGTAACTCTACAGGACGTCGGTTTTTCAAAACATAGACGAGGCTTACTTCTTAAAAGTTTGTGTACACTGTGGCAACCACTCTTACAGAACGATGCAAAAAGAGCAGCCAGCTATGAAACTGAAGACGGTTGCATGAACTTCAATGCGGTTCCATGCGAAGCAGATGTCAAACCTTCATTCAACTAAGGCTTCGAAACTTGGAGAGCTATAATATTTTCCTCAGTACAGAGTTCTAATTAAGGTGAGAAAAGTTATATTATAGCAATTAATTGAGTGCTCCTCGCAAACAAACTCGATTTCAACAGGCTTAGTTGCTATATCTAACTGCATCACCGAGATGCGCCCTCCGTGGTATAATGATTACCATGCTAACTTCATATACCCAAGGGCGCGGGTTCAAACCCGGCAAAGGATGATTTTTTCGGGTGTAAAAATCCTTAGCATGGCTTCGTTCAGAAGGGAAGTAAAGCCGTTGGTCCCGTGTCGTAGATTTACAGCACGTAAAAGAACTTCAAGCCTGAAAGTGAGGTCTCTGAGCAAAATTAAGCGGTCTTTCACGCCCAATTTAGAATGGAACGCTGAGAACCACAGTGGTTAAAGAGCGTCCATAAATAAAACTCCATTTCGTCACCGAGATGAGTATAATCGCATTAAAGTCGTGCACGACTGCCTATAACAGGTGCATTCTAAGTTTCATGCAGACATTTGTAACAAATTTTAAAGGAAAAAATTCGTTATGATTTCGTACTGATTTAGAATTTTCACAAAAAGTTAAAATAATAAATTTGAAAATACTACTCAAAATACTGGCATGTAGAATTTTTATTTCTTTATCGGGTATTATGAATGTATGTAATTAGCAGGTAGAGAAAGTATCGTATTAAACACAAAATTTTGATACGGAGATTTCAGGGAGCTCTTCTCCGTGGGATCATTCTATTAATTATTTAATATTTTAAGCAAATTAAAGGTGTAGTTCACTATATGCTGATTTTTTAATTTCTCTACTACATACATGGTAGGTAGAGAAGGTATTGCATTCTTCCTAAAATTTACACCGAGATTTCACCTGAAATACATGTTTTGAGGACCCCTGAATAGAAACAAAGCACTTTTAGATAAACACCGTGCATGGGTATCTATGTATGCATGTTTTGGGGTGGGGAGCCTATGCATATATAACCCAAAAAAGACAAAATAAAAAGTCCGCTAAATATCAAACTCAGTATTTATAATTACTATATTGCAAAGATGGAATTCGGAAAGGTTCAACAAAATTCTCTAACTGCTAATTACCCTTTACATGGAACATTTTTCGTGGTTTTTCATTTAATAAAGATGGCTCTAACAATTTTATTTAAAACACTATTTTTTAAAAATATTTGTATTACAAAATATATGAATCACAAATGCATGTCCACGTCATTTGGAAGGAATTTTATATAACATGTATAACTAGTAAAGGTACGTTAAACGTTAGAGGAAAACTTACTACACAAGCCACACAATTTATTGGAAATAAACTTTTTGTGACGTAAGTGATTTCCAAAATATCCGATGTTCTAATATTGCTCAATACTTTGTCATTCTTTCAAAGCTATGGAAATATTCAGTTATTTTTCGTGATTTCATAGAAAGAGTATGATCTTAAGCTTAGCATGTAGGATCTATTTTCTTAAACATTTGACTATCATTATTTATTTGTATAGTTATATTTCATTATAATAGAGTGCAGCTATTTTTGCAAAGGTTTACCTATATTAAAAATAAATAGAAAAACAAAATTTTGAAGAATAGTTTGTACACCCTCTAACAAAAGAAGGCGTTAAAGTCTTGTGAATTTAACACATTAGATTTCTTGAACTCGTTGTATCTGAGCCTCCACTAAAAGTTTAGTAATGTTGGATAGTGTAAAAGCTTAAGAAAAATCAGATATTATACCATGTGCTCATGGAAATTTAAAAATTGACATAATGCAGCTTAAATAGGATGAGACACTTTTATTATTTCTATTGGATATAATGAGCTACTAAAAACCTTCCATTCTAAGAAATGAAATAAAGAGAGAATAGCATTCTGAAAAGCTCTCGGGTTATATATACCATATCACAATTCTACCTACTGGATAATTTTAAGGGGAAGCATTTGTGAAAATTGCTGAAGTCCATAGTTTTTGTCACAGAGATTTAAAATTTTGCAAGTATTTGTGCCATAGGATTTTTAGTAAATTTACTAAATTTCATGTTTCTAATTAAGATAGTTTTTCAAAAAAACAGTATTTATTGTGTTTTTCTGCAATTGTTATGCTATACAAGAAATGCTGCTTGCAAAGCAATATTTGTTATAAATAAACTAAACTCTGGTTGTATGTTCCTTAGAGCCATGTTTACAAACTTGGCATTTTTACTAAGCTATGCAAAATGTTTTTGGAGAAAAAAAAATATTGAATGCATAGATGACCTGTTTTTTCCAAATTTTTAATAATTTTAAAATCAAAATTCAAAAAATTTAACTGATTCCATTTAGAACATAAAAAATGTCAAGCTTTATACATCAACTATCTAAGAATATGTGTGAAAAGTTTCAAAGCAATTCATTAAGAATTGCATTGCAAGGAGCATTTTGTACAGTGAAAAATGTTGAAAACCAGAAAGCATCTTTTAAAATATGGTTGCTTTATGTTTGAAATTCGAATCATTTTCCATTCCAGGAGTAAACCAAAAGAAACAGGAATGATAACTTTTCATTTGAGAAAATTGTCTTATTTCTTGTTCTTTATAAGCAGAAATCTTCTTGTCTCATATTTTGGAGATGCTATAAGCAGAAGGGAAATAAGAGAATACACTAAGCTAAGGTGGTGGTCACATCTTTTAAAATATAGTTGCTTTATGTTTTAAATTCGAATCGCTTTGAATTACCAGGAGTAAAACAAAAGAAACAGGAATGATGAGTTCCCGTTTGAGAAAAATTAAGGTACTTGTAAAATTGAAACCAATAACAAGGAATGTTATAAAAAAATATATGACATAAATTGTGTGTTTTAATCACATCCACATTTCTATATATTTTCTATCTATATACTATATATTTTTGTAAATCAGTTAGGTTTACCAGTTATGCAAAAGTTATCCAGAAGGAAGAGATCTTCAGAAGGTATTCTCAGAAAATTCAAGATAGGTACACATTTTATCTTTCATGTAAATATCTTATAAAGTGTATTTTAATCAAAATCATTACAGCCATTTTTTAATAAATCAGAAAGTTTTAAATGTTTTCCATGAAAGAAGTAGTTTGAGCTACTGGGACTTTCTTGAAAATCTTCGTGTCGCATACTTTGGAGAAGCTGAACTTAATTGTCAAGTTTGTTAATTAACCAACATTTCGTTTTTGAGTTACATTATTCATACACACACAGACACTTTTCTAAATCGAGTTTGGACACAGGGAACCCTAAAACGTGTATTTCTAAGGAAATCCTGGTATCAAATTTCTAGGTGAAATGTAATACATTCTTTACCTATGCAATACCATTTTGGACGAGTTTTAAAGAACTTTTATTCAGTACTTCTTCGAGCCTAAAAACACCGAAAAATCAATATTTGAGGATCTAACCTATGAACTGAGTAGTGCAAGTAAAAATGCTATGACTAATGCTAGATGAACTAAATTGAAAGCAACTTTTTTTCTTTTCTCACGTCATCTATTTGGATTTACATCCGCTTTGAAGTCATACCAAACTGGGAAAAACGTTTCTGGGCTTTTATATAATTGGAATCGGTTTCGTAAACCCTTCTATTGTTACTAAATGTTATTTTTAATGTTCAAAAGAGTAATGAGGCAATGTAATTTAAGTTTTAAGTATAAAATATCTCCCTTAAAACATCAAGTACCTACATGGGTAGTAAATTGATATTTGTATCTTTAGGTTGACAACGTAATCTGACGCTTTGCTTTGTGTAAAATAATATCCGGGTAAGCTATGAAAAGGTTACACAAATTGAGCAGAAAAACTAAGTTATAACTATTTGTTATTGCTATATTCTCAAATTTTGAGTCTACATATACAGACAAGGAATAATAGATTCAACATTAATTTAACAAACACTGGCAGAGTTATAAAATTGTACTAATCATACTAATGACAAATATAATTTAATGCAGAACACTTAACAATGAATCAAAATTTATACTAACCGAAAAGTTGGCTTGTTAAAAGTATTATACAAATGACTTCAAAAAGTTTACTTCTTCTTTCGCTATTACCTTCCTCGAATGAATGAATTACGCCCCTCCAGGGCCTACAAGACAACACCTGGGGATCAGATGTCTGCTGGGTGAGAGACAGAGAGAGTAGCCAGGATGGGTGATTAGTCCGATGTCTGGTATGGGGGTGAGAAATATGATATAAAACGGCAGTGAAGTGGATGAGAGGAAAAGTGATTATGGAGCAGATGATGGAACGAATGGCAAGGGCAACCAAAGAACCTAAAGAACAACCGCTCCGATGTTGCCTCGTCCCCCATAAACACCACATACTTCCCTGGGATTGAACTCGGGCCGCCTTGATGAGAGGCGAGCAGTCTAAACAGAGGGTCACGGAGAATTATACACATTTCTTTTTATCACAAGTCAAAAACATATATTATTTATTCGGGAAAATGTTATTTTCATTTTAAATATTGTTTTAGACTGAAGGTGGAACTTTGGGTTGTGATATTAAATATGTAATTCGGTATTAACCTTGGCGACTGAGAGAAACTACGATTGTGCAGCCAGATTGGTATATCTATTCAAACCCAGAACCTTCCGAATGCAAACCACATACGTTTCGTCTGAGCCACTTCTCTCGATTTCTTGCTGAACTGTTAGAGCGTTAACCGTTGGTTCAATCACTTTTTAACTAATAAACACACATTCACTCTTTCATATCATTATACTTACAGACTTTTTGGGGATTGGAAATGATTCCGGTCAAGGAAATTTTCGAGTTCCAGTCCAGAAATGAACCAGGACCTCTAGACTGAGAGGTAAAGTATTTTGCTCACTGTCTGAAATGGAAGGAAAGTTAAGGCTTTGTTTCCATTCAGGAGCAGAAAGTCCTTGGAGGGTTTGAACTAAATGATAATTTGATACGCATTCTTGGTAAAACGTCATTCCTATCACCCCATTCATACTTTCAGATTTTGTGGAGGCTGGAAATGATTCTGATTAAAAGAAATATTCCCACCCTATCCGCGAACTGAAACCGGGATCGAAGGTTTGATAAGTAAGGTTTCTTGCTATCTGCAGGAAATTCCATTCCAACCTGCCTGAAATGGAATTAATCTTACGTGCTTCATTCCATTCAAGGGTAGAAACCTTGGAGAGTTTGAACTCAACAATTACTTGGTATTTAATCTTGATAAAACATTGTAGAGCTCCTATATAATCCAAGACATAGAATACTTCACATTCATAAATTCTAAATAATTTGCTCAATTCCAAGGGCCCTTTTTTGTAAATTCATCAACACGTAATGAAGCTCAAAATAAAATAAACTTCAACGCAAATTTTGAAGGATCATCATAATCTAAGCGTAGCTTATGCTTCTTTTAAAATATTTCTTAAATAGTTTATTACTGATCGAGTTGGCTCCACGTTAATGCGTAAAGCTCGCATTGGGAAGATCCGGATTCGATTTCCGTTAATCACCCATTCTGACCTGTGTTTTTGAGGAGTTTTACTGTTCTATTGGTGAATGCTGGGAAGGCTTCACATCTATAGCGATATTCTATCCTCATTTTTCTTTTATTTCACTTTCCTCTCATTTTCAGATGAGATATTATATCTCGTGCGTTTGGCGGCGCCGTACCAGATGTCAGGAAATTTGATACAAGGAAAGAGTATTTCCCATTGACACTAGAGGGCTACTTGGTTGCCAGGGTCTTTCATCGCCCTCTCTGGGCAGCTCCATTTGAGGCATGGTTTACTGTTAGAGACTCTCCGCGTCTCTGTCAGCTGTCTGTCCCCGGCTGTAGCCTTCTGTGATTTCTTCTTTTCATCCCTTCCACCTCGAGGGTAGCACCCGCTATAGATCTTCCGTAGGTCGCATTGCGCGGGTTGTTCTCCTTTCAGTTATATGCACTATAATCTATACGGGGTGCTCATTTTTATTCGTGATTTTTTTACCTATACAGCAAGCATAATTAATGTCCTAGTTGACTGGATAACCTAAATAGAAGTCATAACACTCTTTTATGAGAAGAAGCGGTGATAATTGGGGACGAAAACGCAATCGCCATGACCTCTACCTGGAAAATACAATATTGGTTTGCAGAAGAGAAAAGAGATCATTTTTTGGTAGTGTTTAACGCCCGCTTTAACTACTTATGGCACCGCAGGCGGTGACACTGATGATACATGAACGAAGATGGAGCACCGGTGGAATGCGATGGTGGGGGAAACCGGAGAACCCGGAGAAAACCCGCCCCAGCGCCGCTTTGTCACCACAAATCTCACATATGGTCCCTTGGGATCGAACCCGGGCCGTCTAGGCGAGGAAAAGAGATCAGAGCTCTCTGGATGTTCTTGCATTGCTAGCTAACACAACCAGCCTTCCCAACGTAATAATGAGTAACATTCAAAGGTTGCTCTGTTCTTTGTTGATAGACTTAATAAAAACATAACATACTTTGTGACTATGGTTGAGGTTATCATTGTTCTCGCATCAAGATAGGAGCGACGCATAAACGTGATTTATATAGCTGCTTATATAAATTATCTCCTTCGAATAATCAGAGTGGCCATATTCAAATCCCTTCATCTGAGACGGCATCATATTATGTAAGATCTCCTGCCGATAGCGGTGCAGGATTCAACTCGTCTCATCACATTGATTTGGATTGGCTATCGTTAGAGGGGTAGTGCAAACGGCCGTGCCGAATAGTTAGACCATCAAGGTGGCCCTAGGATCATAGCAACCGCAAGTGGGATTTGTGGTAGACAAAGCGACGCAGGGGCGGGTTTTCTCCGGGTTATCCGGTGCCCCCCACCATCACATTCCACTGGTAATACATCTTCACTCCATGTATCTTCTGTGTCATTGCCTGCGTGTCGCTAACTTCATATTCCCAAGGTCACGGGTTAAAACTCAGCGGAGGACGATGCATCTTTATTTCAATATTATCCTTAGGCGACTTACCACCCTTTTTAGGTTTTTTCCCAAAATGAATTGCAATCCAATTTATAACTCAAAATCTAATAATTTTCCAATTTATATAAATCAAGCCCAAATACCATTATTCGTTTGATCAGTTGGATTACCGCACTAAAAATCCTTAGTATGGCTTCCTTCGGAAGGAAAGTGAAGCCGTTGGTTCCCGAGTCATAAATTTACGGCATGTAAAAGAACCTCAAGCCTAATTGAGAGATCTCTGAGCAAAATTAAGCGGTCTTTCACGCCCAGAATAGAATGGGACGCCGAGAACCACAGCAGTTAAAGTGCGTCCATAAATAAAACTCCATTTTATTTCATTGCCTGCGATGCCGTAGTAGTAAAAGCGGGCGTTAAACAGTATAAAAAAACAGTGCATAAACTTGCTTCATCAGCGATGGCATCGATATTGGCATTACTTTCACGGGAATTACGGAATAAAATAAACACACAGTATATGTATTAATTCAAAATCTTCTCGGGCTTCTAACCAGGGCCCGAGAGGATTTTGAATTAATACGTCACCAGGAAAGCTTCAGTTCTTATTTTACGTAGTATATGATTTAAACTGAATACTAATTTTTATTCAATATATATTTCAAGTAATTCTGCTAAAGCTTATTCCATTGAGATGACAAACTTTAACTTGAAAGCTCATAAATGAGTATATATTACCCGTCCAAGGAGAGAACAATCGCAGTAAAAATGATGGCAACCGCCTTGAAGCATCCGCGACGCAGATGATTCAGTTCCAATGCCATTCTGTTCTGTGGAGTACTGACATTCAGGACTTCACTCGTCAAGTCGGATAATAGCACCACAGAAAATCTAATCTGGCGTCGGGGATCTCCATCAATGGGGAAAATCCACTTGGGGAAGTTTTATCGTTCCTCCAATTACAAGGAAGAATAAACCACTAACCATTCCTTTACGTCTAAAGTAAGAAATAACGTAATATTACATCACCGCCGCGTGTTTACTAATTATGGCTTCAGCAGAAAAACTATTTTGCTTGAGGGAGAGTTTGTTTCCCTTCTATTTTTACTAAAGCGCTTAAAGAAATACACGTTATATAAGCCACAAATAAGTTAGATAATAACGCTTATCAACAGCCTACTCGGATATAATTGCATTATTAGTTAAACATTTAAATATTTTACTTCTTCTAAACAAACTGAGCATTATTTAATTCAGAAAATAGAAATAATACACAAATGTCATTGCTGAGGAGTTTAACGAGTTTAAACTAATATCGCGATGCTTCTCAGCATATGTGCGAATCAATAAATGTATTGAACTTGCTTAAATTATAAAAAGAAAATATCTGATGTGAGCCTTTACAAACAAAGTTTTCTTACAAAAGCTTATCCTTTGTTCTACATAAATCTTCATAAATATTTTGCTAATGTTTATCGAGATTAAATTAGGCTAAAATTACTTAAATATTTTAAAAGCCGGTCGCTAAGTGAAACAATAGAAATGTGGTTCTATTTACTTATCAGTAGGAAAAAAAAAAGAGAGAGACAAAAACACACTGGGTTATAACACACAAGTAGTGTTATATACAGTTTTTTTGTAGAAGTATTTCCGATATATTTCCTCTTTTTGATTTCAATTACAATATACTTATGTTTTTCCCAAACATGAAGTCCTCATCAGTTTCATATATGTTTTGTTTTACTCCTGGATATTAAAAGACAACCGAATTTTATTGACAAACACATAGGTACAGCATTTAAAAGATTTGTCTGTCGTTATAGCCAAACGTATTCCCCTTATATCTTTTCTACTCACAAGGAACTAAGTGATAAGACAATTTTTGGAAACGTTCATCTTGATTAGCATGTCGTTGATAAAATAGTAATCTTGTGTAATAATAATTTGTTTACAGAACAGATAGAAAATGTTATGTGAATGGAACACATTAGACTTTTTAAACATAGACGTTCAGATTTTGTTTAATTCACAAATTGCATACTTCTATTTGCCTGTATGCGTGCTTCTAAATAGAGAGACCTGGGTTGCATTCCCGATAGTGGGAACATTTTACTATTATATTAAGATTATTCCTATATTTCACAAAGTTAGAAAAGCTTTAGTGCGATACCAAATGTATGTTTCAACAGAAAAAGTAAATATATTTATTCAATTAAGCGAGCTATAGACATTGATAGTTGTTTACAAGGCCAAAGCCGCCTTATAGTACTTAAAGACGCCAAATAAATGAAAAAATGCTAAAATTACATGTTTTTGTGTAAGCGAGGACAGCATAAACGATAAATAAGCTTCCGCATTATCGAAAAATAGCTGTTGCGTAACTAAGCATTTCATTTCAATGCCTACCGCAGAAAAGGCTTTTCCTTTCCTTTCGTTTATTTTTATTTGTATGTAACCATGTAAAAGTAAAGCATTATTTATATCGATAAATAACCGAACGGGATGACGCCACCGTAATATGAGCGAATTGTATACGGGGGGTCCTTGGTTCAAACCGCTGAGGCCAACCAACCGAGTCGAAGGATTTTTAGCGGTTTTCCTTGGTAGCTAGAGGAATGATGGGTATTGGATAATATGATCAGCAAGTTTTTCTATTATTCCATTTATTAGTACAGTTAATTTTTACGTTCTCTAGCCCTATATACATACTGGATAGAGCTTCCAAAAATTCGATATCGAAATTTCACATGTTTTGAGACCCCCTGATTCCAAAAAATAATTTCTAGAAACATGTCCGTGTGTAGTGTGTTTGTGAGCAGCATAACTCAAAAACGAAAAGTATTGGAGTGGAACACATTAGATTTCTTTTCTTCACCGCTAATCCAGGCTTTGGGAAGATCATTTGATCGTACTGTGATCCTAAGTTTACATGCTCCTCGATAGGCTACATACCATACGCATTGGCTTGTAGGCTCTTGGGTATAAATCCTACCAAGAGAACTGTAACCCTTTAAGTTCAAGTAAATAATTTAGAATGTGTAAAACACATTGTTGTTGGGTCGAGTTGGAGAGATGTCTGGTGGTCAAGTAGGGAACACATCAAGTCTCTTTGACCTGTGGTGGGCCCAGACATCTCCTTCACCTCATCCTCATTCCACCCGGGTTGTAAGCACAAAAAACTCCATTGATTGTTGCGGTACCAGATATCCTCTCCTAAATTAGTGACAGTCATGCGTATAAATGTAAATATTTGGGGAATATTTCAAAGTAATAAGATGCAAACCTAAAATTAAAATAACTTAAGCGATTTAACAAGTAAGTGATTGGATAAGTGTTGTCAGACTGAAAAATTCTATGCCATAGCCGGGATCTAAACCATTGATCTCCCGATCTTTAGCCGGTTACTCTGACCTATGGCAATATGCCGACACAGATTTTTTTTTTGTTTTTTTGTTTTTTTTTGTTTTTTGGGTAGCTTAACGTTCTTTAACCTGGTCGGTCATATCGGACGATGAATGACATTGGTGAAGGGATGCTCAAATGATCTCGGGGTCCATGGAGCTTAAAGTTACTCGACAGTCGTCTTCTCAGGATAAGGGAAAACCCCGAAAAAAACCTTATCCGGGCAACTCACCCTAAGCGAGATTCGAACTCGTGACCTGTTGAATGTGAAGCAGACACGCTATACTACACTACCCAGGCGGGCAATGACCAGCGTTGTCAAGTTGATTGTATATGCTCCAAAGCCTACAAGTTCGACTACCATATACAATCAAGTACTTAAGGATTACAACGTAGTTAAATACCAATTCACGTTACAATTACAATGCTGTTCCTATATTTATTTGTTTTGTTGCGTAAGATTCCGCTGACCTTGAATCAAGAGCTGAGGCGGAGGAACGTTGTTTACCTAATAAGTGGTGCAATAGTAAAAGCCAAGCGTATTACTTTTTCTTTTTCTTCAGGTTTTTTCAATTATAAAACCGTGTTCTAATTTTTTATTTTGGAGATAAAATGACAGACTTCTGTTTAATAGTCGGGAAGGTTGTCATTCATTATGTGTACCTCAGCAATCTGCATTACGACCAGAAAGTTCCAAAACAAACAAGTCTGTTGAATAGAGTACTAAAAGTATACTGGATTAAAAAAAAAAAAAAAAAAAAAACAGATAATAAAGGACACTCTCTGAATGGAAGCAAAAATTCTTACTCATTAATAATTCACATACAGGATGTTCCTGAATCGCCGTGCACTTTGATTAGGAAGCCTGGTAATCTGAGAGATGGTAAAAGACCTTTACCTTAACTTCATTACGAGATAGGATGATTGCTTCGTTTCAGTTTTTTTCTTTCTCTATACGTACTATGTACATAGTGTATAGAGAATGTATTGCACTCCACTCAAAAATTCGATACCGAGATTTCACCGGAAATATATGTTTCAGAAAAAGGTCCGTGTGTGTCCGTGTGTCTGTGAACACGATAACTCAAAAACGAAAAGTCGATAAAATACCAAACTTGGTATTTAAGTTTAGTATTTTCCACGGATGCGACACGAAGATTTTGAGAAAAATCCCCCCAACCCAAACTAGCCTTTACATGGAAAAATTTTCGATTTTTTTTCTCAAAAATGGCTAACGATTTTGATTAAAATGTTGTATATTAAAGCTATTTACCTAACAAATAAAATGTATATCTTGAATTTTCTGGGAATAGCCTCTGAAGACTACTTTATTCTGGATGAATTTTACTGAATTTTGCATAACTGCTAAACTATAAGAGATGGACAAAAACCACACAAAAATGTAAACCACATTAAAACACACAATTTATGTCATATACAGTTTTTCGTGGAATTGGTCGTTTTTAATATATTCCTTGTTTTTTGCTTCAGCTTTGAAAAACTTATACCTCTCTCATGCAAGTATTTGTCAACTCCTGTCAATACAAACAAAGCAACTTTAGTCACATAGCAACCAGCTTTTGACTATCATTTTAACCTATAGTACTCCTTTATTTCACTTCTACCTACAAGGAGGTAAGTAATAAGATTATTTCTGCTATTTTTTTCTCGATTAGAATGAATTAATGAGAAGCATAAGCTTTTTAACAATAATTAGTTGCAGAGATATAGAGAAAGTCACGTGAATGGAACACAATAGGTTTTTTTATTTTATATGTATATATATATATATATATATATATTTTTTTTTTTTTTTTTTTTTTTTTTTTTTTTTTGTAGGAGCTTAAAGTTACTCAACATTCGCCTTCTTAGGATAAGGGAAAACCCCGAAAAAAACCTCATCCGAGCAACTCACCCTAAGTGAGATTCGAACTCACGACTTGTTTGTTGGATGTGAAGCAGATGCGCTACCACCACACTACCCAGGCGGGCTCAGCTGATTTATTCACAAGCTCCCTCGTGTTGCTGAAACTGTCTCCGCGCACAAGGAAAGTGTATCTAGCTTTGACTGTGACTTCACCGAATCACTCTATATACTTATAACCAATTGCTTTAATAGCAAGGTATGAGGTATGTAATTCTGAATAGTAATTTAATATTAGATTTTAAATACAGTATAATATTTTTACTTTCTCTACACGTACTATATACATAGTGTATAGAGACGGTATTGTAAAGCACTCAAAATGCGATACCGAGATTTCACCGGAAATACATGTTTTGAGACCCCCTGAATTCAAAAAAAGCATTTTCAGAAAAATGTTTGTGAGAGAGAGTGTGTGTGTGTCTGTGGGCAGCATAGCTCAAAAACGAAAACACCGTTAAAAACCTAACTTGGTATTTAGGTTTGGTATCTTCCAAGGATGCGACACGAAGATTTTCAAGAAAATTCCCCCACCTCCAACTACCCTTTACGTGGAACTTTTTTTGTAAATTTTGATTTTCTCAAAAATGGCTCTAACGATTTTGATTAAAATGTCATATATTAAAGATATTTAATGAATATGAATGGAACACATCAGCTTTTTATAAATAATAATTCAATTTTGATACACACATTATTAACATTTGAAAATTAATAGTATTGAAGAGAACACAATAGTTTTTCTACACTAATTAGGGATAATACAAAAATTACAATATGGCAAGTCTATTTGTAAACTGCAGTACAAGTGGATTTTTGTATGTGAATACTTTTGAAAATGCATCACGTAAGTGTTTTTATTAGAGGCAGCAATTTAGACAGTAAAAAGTATTATTTAAATAACCATGTAAGCCAGAATTTTAATACATGACTAAAACATTACTATTATTGTGCGTAATAACTGGCATAAACTTCAATAAGACATCTTACATTTGTGGATTTTCCAAATTCCACAGATGCATTACCATAATATAAAAACATGCTCTCTTGTATTAGTCACATTACTTTTTCATATACATTATACATTTTTGATAGGCGATACATGCAGTTGATACATATTTGCCTAGAAATAATCTCAAATTAATCAGTCATATATTAGCGGAAGCGGCATTCATATCTTTAGCTAGGATAAAAATCACATCACAAGTTCTTGGCAGAAAAAAACAAATCATATGTGTTGTATTCATATGACTTTCTCCACTTACTACAAAAGCTAATCAATTTACCTTCTATTAAACCAGATAAACGCTCATTATGCATTTACAGATTCCGTTGAAGCATCCATTAACAACGCGAAAATAAAATTCTTAAAAAGCAGATCTTCATGGAATAGCGCTGATATTCTAGTTCGTTGCATTAGTAAGAAACAAAATATAAATATTTGAAAATTCAAACAAACTTAAGTTTTCTTAGATATGGTTAACGCCACAAAAACTTTTATATGAATTATGCTTACATTTATAGTATATGGTAATAAGTTTTTGACTATTTATTGAGGTTTACCAACTTTCAAAAGGTATTCAGAATAAAGAATCATCACAGACAATTATTGAAGAAATTAAATTCCAATACGCACATGTAATGATTAATTACAAACCTTTTCTTGAATTTTTTTTTGTTGACTTTGGATTAAGAGTTAAGGCCGAGGACCATGTTTACCTGAGAAGTATGATGCAGCAGTAAAAAACAAGTGTTGTACTATTTTTTTTATTTAGTTTCTTCACTTGTAAAGCAGTGCTCTAAATCTTTTATTTTGAGGCAAAAGAGACAGGCCTATGTTCAAATTAAATGCAAATTCTGCAGTTCGAATTCTGTTTAAGATAATTGACAAGGCTTTGATTTATTATGTACACCTCAATAATCTGAAAACTGATAAAATTACGACAAGAACAGTGCAAAAAGAACAAACCTGTCAAATAAGAGCACTAAACATACACCAGAACCAAAAAAACAAGATTATAAGTAAAACTAACTGTATGCTTACCCATTAATAATTCATATATATGGTTTTACTATAAGTATATGTTGATGCATTCATATTGCTTCAAGAATCGTTTTTGCCTAGAAATTATTTCAAATCAAGATATAAGCGATAAGTAACATACATCTTGCGCAAATAAATTGATATTTTCTTTCTCTAGCAAACATATACATACAATATAGATAGTAACTAGAGAAGCTATTGTATTCCTTCAAAAGGTCTGTGTCGATATTTCTTCAGAAATATATGTTTTGAGATCCCTGAGTCCGAAAATGCATTTTTAAAATAGGTCCGTGTGTGTGTATATATATACACACACGGATTCGACATGAACTACCCTTGATATGGAAACATTTTTGAAAAGGATTGCGATTAAAATACCGTATATTAAAGTAGTTTACATAAAAAATCTGATGTGTTCCATTCACATGACTTTCACTACATCTCTGCAACAAATTGTAGTTAAAAAGCTATTTACTTCATGCTAATTAGCAGAAATAGTCTTATTACTTGCTTCCTTGTAAGTAGGAGCGAAATGAGGGAGTTCCATAGGTTAAAATGATAGCCAAAAGCTGGTAGCTATGTACCTGAAGTTCCTTTGTTTGTATGGACAGAAGTTAAGAAATTCCTGTATGAGAAAAGTATGTTTTTCAATGCTAAAACGAAAAACCAGGAATATCTTAAAAATGATCAACTCCACAAAAAAATTGTATATGACATAAATTGCGTATTTTATCGTGAGATACATTTTCTGTGCAGTAAGTTTTTCCCCATCTCTTACGGTTTAGCAGTTATGCACAATTCCGTAAAATCATCCAGAATAAAGTAGTCTTCAGGAGCTATTCCCAGAAAATTCAAGATATGCATTTTATTTGTGAGGTAAATATCTTTAATATACGATATTTTAATCAAAATCGTTAGAGCGATTTTTAAGAAAACCAAAATTTTTAAAAAAAGTTCCATGTAAAGGGTAGTTTGGGGTGGGGGATTTTTTGGAAATCTTCGTGTCACATCCTTGGAAGATACCAAACTTAAATACCAAGTTTGGGCTTTAACGGTCGTTTCGTTTTTGAGCTATGCAGCCCACAGGCACACACATACACACAGACAGACACATACACATGGACATTTTTCTAAAAATGCTTTTTTTGGATTCAGGGAGTCTCAAAACATGTATTTCCGGTGAAATCTCGGTATCGAATTTTTGGGTACAATGCAATATCTTCTTTATACACTATGTACATAGTTCGAATAGAGAAAGTAATAAATTGTATACTTTGAATTTCCTGGGACTTTTCTAGAGAATAAACAGATCTCCTTTTCTGGAGATCTGTTTATTCTGGATGAGTTTTGCAGAATTTTGCATAACAGTTAAACCATAAGAGATAGTCAAAAACTTACTACAGAAAAATATAGATCTGTTTAAAACTCATCGTGTATGTCATGTACATTTTCTTGTATATTTGACCGTTTTAGAGATATTCCTTGTTATTAGTTTCAATTTTAAAGCACCTAAGTTTACTCAAAAGGCACCCTGGAAACGAACCTAACCTCAATTGTTTCACATAGTTTTTAAAAGATTTGAGAATCGCTTATTCCCTTAGTTCCATTCTACTTACAAGAAGGCAAGAAGTAAGACCACTTCTGCTGATGTTTATCTCGATTAGCATGACGTAAATAAAAGAATAATCTTTTGTAAGAATAGTTTGTATATGGAACAACTACAGAAATTCCGTTAAGGACGAGAAAAAGAAAATGAATACATTTTCCTTTCGTAAAGTTTTTGCATGTGTCATGAATTACCAGTGATACAAAAGTATACCAATTTGGATTAGAAAAGGTCACTTCACTGGCTATTTACAGAAGTTCAGGTTCAATTACAAAGAAATGTTTTTACATGCGGAGACAAGCTTGGAAGAAAAGCTCGTAAAATTTTTATTTTTTTTTGGAAATGTTTAACGCCCACTTTGACTACTTGTGGCACCACAAGTGATGACACTGCTAATATATGGAATGAAGATGGAGCACCGTTGGCGGGAGAAACCGGAGAAAACCCGCTCCTGCGCAGTTTTGTCCACCACAAATCTCACATGCGGTCGCTTGGGATCGAATCCGGGCCGTCTAGGTCAGAGGCAAGTGGCCTAACCACTCGGCCACGGCGCGGCCGTATATTTGGAGAATGCTGAATTATTCAAAGTTTTAACTTCTATGCGCCCATTTTTCTTTTCCTTTCTTTTCCGTGTTCTTTGTCAGCTCTCTGTATTCCTTTTTCTCTTTCCTCTCTTTTTCCAGTTTCCCATATTTCCTTTGTTGACCTATTTGTTTGCCACTTTCATTTTTTTGTACGTACACAGATTCATACATATTTATGTACAACAAACACCCATCCCTAAGACGGGACTCGAACACATGATCCCTTGCGCCACGAAGCACCAAAGTTAGGCACTTTAGCGAGCGCGGCTACGGGGACCCGCATCTTTGGAGCCGGCTCCCTAATCTTCATTCGGTAGATTTCGTGTAACTTCTGAAGTAGAGCCAGCAACAATAATGAGACATGAATTACGCTATACACCCTGATATCTAGTGTATTCTCTCTGTAGATCTCAGAGTTCACATACATGCACCTGCGTTTTTTTTTCGTTTAAGAATTCAGCTTGTTCGAGGTAAAGAAGATAGCTTATTCACCATAATGGCTGAGAATCTCTAAGAAAGTACTTTAGTTGGTTGACAGCACTGCGGAAAGTCAGCACTGCGACCTCTCTCTTCTTCCCCATAAACTAGCGCATAGTAATTGTTTTTCCCACACAAATAGTGAAGGATAGCCCAATAGCGATAAAAACATTGGAATAGTTTTTTACAGCCCTATTCTACCTTTGCAAATCAAAATAATTTGAAATCTTCTTGTAGTTTACCGGGAAAATTGTGAGTCAGTTGGGGAATTTATCGTGTCAGAATGTTGTCACGTTAGCTCAGTTGGTAAGAGTACTGGATGAAAATCGAGAAATCCGTGGCTCAAATCCTAGTTATGGTATTGCATTGTTCAGTCTGACTCTCCTTTTTGGATACAAAGTTTGTTATTGGCCCGAATTTTCGTCTTTTAATTATACTGTTTACAAATACATACCCAGAAAGCCAAGCAGACGGCACACACACCCACACTGACACACAAACGCACGAAATTTACAGCATTAGAAAAACAAAACTGGAACACAGTATAGAATCTAAATTAAAGACCACCTGGTAAAGAAAGCAATTGTTATGCAGAAGTATAGAATTCCAAAGCATACAATTAGAAAGCTTCAGCGGGAACATAAATTTATGAATTGGGATTGCTGCAGTTGTTAGAAGTTTTTTTTTCAATTGCAATTATTAAGTTTAGCTCAAAAATAAACTCCATATATGTATATGTATAGATGTCTCTAGGCGGTTGCAGTTTGGTTGCGCTCAGACTGGAAAATAGTTGTGAGAATACAGGGATTCGCTGGGACCTCTCCCTCCACCAAGCATGCCAGACATGCACTCTAAGCAAGCGATCAATACATGTGCGGTCTGTTCTGAAGATTTTGATAATTCAAATTTAAGATAAAAATATGACACACGGCTTGTGCAAAAAATCAATTAAATCAATAATAATGTTACCACGCTAGTTGGCTATACTATGAATCCTGGGATTAAAAGTACTTACGACTTTGTAAGTCGCCACTGAGGTATGTCATCTTAAAATAATTTGAGATCACCTTGTGGTTCACCGGGAAACGCGAGTCAGTTGAGAAATTAAATGCCCTGCCGGCATGTCCATGATAGGTCAGTGGTAGATCAACTGGCTAGGGACCGGGAGATCCGTGGTTCAAATCCCGGCTATGGCATTGAATTTTTCAGTCTGACTCTGCAAATCCCACAATTTTTATTATTGCTATTGTTGATTAACCTTCAATCCTTGTGATCATTCTGATCTTTTCACTAATCTTCCTTTTTAATTCTTTATACCTTCAAGTGGTAGGCCGGGATTCGATTCTTCTGGTACCGACGTGGGGATTTTCTCTTTCTGTGAGACCGGGGTACATTTACCCTCATGAGGTCCCAGGGGGGGGGGGGTTGAGGAGGTACTTGAGGGGGAGAAAAAGCAGTGCCGCATTAGCCGGCCGTGGGGACCAGGGGCGTTAACCACGTCCCACCTCCAGTACTGCACACCTGTCCCATCTGTGACACCTGTTATTGACAGAGATGGAGGGTGCAGCAGTCGGGTGGTAGACCTTGGCCCGACTTCGAACTGTTGCCACCGAGTTTAGTTTTAATGGACTTTATTCTTCTTTTCTTTTTCCATTTTTGGGCCCAAATTTATCTTTCTGCTTTAGTTCTCTCATAAACTTCTGCATCGGTGACGTTATCAGTCCAACTAATTTTAAGTTATTTTCTTCTGTAGGACCATGTTTCAATTGCTTTTATCCCTCTTCCTTCAGAGTTTAGGTTTGGTAAAGTTTCACATCCATATAACATTATGCTTCAGTCATAAATTTTCAATAAATTCTTCCTAATTTTTAAACTTCTGATATTATTTAACGTAAATAATATATATATTTTTTTACTGAAGGCAACCTTTTTCTGATGTATTATATAATTTTTTTTATTTTTACATATACACTAATTTGTGTTTTGTTATTTCAGTTTATCCTACAAGTTAAAAGTTAAAAGTTTTTTTTTTCGATTTATTAATATTTGAATGATAGTCATCTGTCTGTGTGCTTTCTAATTTATTTTATGTTTATTTACATAAACATTTTTAAATCTCTTTAATTTTCCATTATTATTATTATTATTATTATTATTACTGGTAAAACTGGATATACTTTAAACAGACATCAGCATACTGACATCAATATTGATTACAGATAAAATAATAAAGAATGGCATTCTTATAATATTACACGGGAAAACAAAAGTAAAAATTAAGTGATCTAGGGGTAAATGGGCATTAACATCTTCAATAATGGAATAAAAAGCTTTAGCTACATTTTGACAGCCGTGTACCATACATCGGAGAAATAGAATTACAACATAAATTCATGAGATGCAACATTCATTTGTATATATATATATATATATATATATATATATATATATATATATATATACATATAGCCCCCTTTAACTTCAATGGTCATATCGGAAGCTTTGACTTGTGAAACTGTAAGTTCAGAACAGTTTCTAAACTTTATATTACTTAACACATGCAGGCTCTATGGGGGATAGAGAATAATTCCCGCCCTAACCGGGAATTGCACACGGAACCTGCGGGTGAGAAGTCAACTCGCTGACCATTCGACCATGGAGGCAGTCTTGTAAATATATTGATCAACACATAATAGAGGGAAAGTAGAGACTATAAGAATAACATATATGCATAGAAAAAAAAATCACTTGTTTCTCTTAAAATGTATGTGTTGTGAGAGAATTTTGAATTTTAGATTTTAAATCCGGCAATGTTTGTTTAAGAATAAAAAGTAAGAAATTAATTATTGACTTTGTTAAGTCACGACCGTATTTAAGTTCTAAACTAGAACGAGAAGGATGACGACAACAATATCAACACTAACGTTAATATGTTATATTCTGATACTAGATTACATATTGTCTTCTACCATGATTAGACCTCAAATGTTTAATAAGTACAATTTTGTAATCCATTTATATAATCTGTGATTAGAGAAAATAAAAATGTAAATACTTACTTTATAAATATTCGACGAGAGATGAATTTGTAATTTAATGTTACAATGTCTGTTTCAAAATGTGTCTGTATTCTGAGCTTTTTTATTATTATTATTATTATTATTATTATTATTATTATTATTATTTTCTTCCCTTTAAATTTTATAAACTCTGGAGGTTATATTTTCTTACGGTAAAATTAAAAGTTATTTTCAAGAGCTTAGAAAGTTTTGGATGTTACGGTAAGGTCATCAATCGAGTTTGAAACATCCAGTGCTTTCGCTTTCTTTAAGTTCTAACATGTGCATCTAAATGTACATTAGCAGAACTTCAGCCTTCTTTATTTCTTTTAATATTCTAACCACTCAGCTAATTTTGTTCCGTATAAATATAATATATGGCTTTTAATGAATTCTTTCAGTCTGTTAATTTTCGCGTCTGTCTTATACGAAACAAATGACAAACTACTGCACCTGCTGCTCTGAAAGTTCGAGCACAAGATTATAAAGATCAAGCTGTCACATTTCAATATGATTGAAAGGAGTACTAAAGTGAGGTTAGTTTACTTCATAGTCTCTCACACCGCAGCACTTATGAATACTGTTCTTGCCATTTGTCGATGGATATCGAATTTTGATGAAATTAATATTTATTTTGTTTATTTATTTGTTATCATGGAGTTATGGCTATCAAGCTTTCTCCTCCACCTGCCAGAAATACACACGATACAAAGACAACAGCATTACAACTAATAAAATTCACTAATACAATAAAGTACATCTATTTAAAAAAAGAACAACGAATTAAAATGTTTCTAAAAACATTTAATATGTCTGCAAAAAGAAAACACAATGCGACTAAGTGACGGTTGAAAACTAAAATGAAAACAACCAGGCTATAACGATTGTATATTTAACAAGATTATAAAAATAAGTATCTACAATGAAGAAAAAAAGTAAGGTTAGGGGGAGAAAAATGGAGGTAGTGACTATTTGTACTGTTTATAAAGGAAGAATATTATATGAAACACAGGGCAAAACACGACTATTTCAAAGGATTGCATCTAATTGTATCTTAGGTTGAAATATATTAATTTATATCAATAGTTTAAACTAAATTTTCATTGTAAAAGTTAAAATTCAATTTTATATATACACTAAAATATAAAATTGTATTAACAACGTCTTATGTTCCTTTCATTACATTTTAAATATTTTAATCATTAAAACGGGGTGAGTTCTATTTGATATTTTATCGTAATTGAATTTATATTTTAAATAAAAATACCTATAGTTTGTAAATTTAATTGTAATTTAAATAAATCATCCTTGATAAGATTTTACTTATATAAAAGTTTTGCTGTATTATGTCCTGAGATATAGAATATGTCAGAATGACACATACAAAATGCCCGCACCAGTTGTTTAACGCTATTTTTACTTTCACTCTCTTGTTTACATGCGCCTAGTTTTTTTGTTTTTTTTAACTTAGTTCGTGCAAAGCCTAATGAGTGATGAAACACATTTTAAGGACTCATAACTCCACTGTAGTTATTACAAATGTTTTAATAGCCGTAAAGCGTAAATAATTGCTTTACGGTGTTACTGTAAATACCTTTGGTGTGTAATTTAACGCCACTCGTGCATGAAACAATGATAAAGTGCTTATATCTACATACCTGCATATTTTCTTTTGTTCCAAAGGTGATGAATTCCATACAATTCCCGCCCGGCTGGCTATACACCTATGGCACGCAAACCGCCGTGAATCGACAGTCTATCGAAACCAATCGATGGTATCGAACTGTGCAAGCACCGGGCAGAACACTCCTCTCGCCAAGACAGTCGCACCAAGACTGATCCTGATTGCGCGGCTCGACCTTAGCCAAACGATCGCGGGCTGTTAGGAGGGGGAGGCAACTGACCACGCGCAAGGGACAGATTCTGCGCATCGACAACCAAGGGTAAGTTACATGAAAATAATAAGCAGGCGCGTGTTACAGCAGGTTGCGACTATTGTCTTAATTATTACGTACCTTTAAAATACTTCTGGTGTTTATATCTACACATGTTTTTATTACGAAATATCTGATGAGCTAAATCAAGTGATTTTCTCTACTCATTTATCTACAAAATTTCTTTCTGCTTCTTTTTCAACCACATAAACGTTTAATTCGTTGTAAGGTACAGTAGGTATATCTTTACATATTGTTTTTATTTTCTCTAGACGTATGTACATGCAAAAAAAAAATAAAATAAAAATAAAATAAAAAATAAAATCAGCATACTATACCCCGGTATCTCCGTATATACATACAATAAACATAGTAATTAGAGAAGGTATTATATTCCATTAATAAATTCGATAGCGATATTTCACAGGAAATATACGTTATAAGGTCCCCTAGGTCCAAGAAAGCTTGTTTTGATAAATGCCCATGTGTGTCTGGACAACATAGCTAAAAAAAAAAACGCCGTTAACTACAGGGTTCGATCTATAGCGATCGCATGTGAGATTTGCGGCGCAGGGGCGGGTTTTCTCCGGATTCTCCGGTTTCCTCCGCCATCGCACTCCACCGGTGCTGCATCTTCATTCCATGTATCGCCAGCGTCATCACCTTCGGTGCCACAAGTAGTAAAAGCGGACACTAAAAAAAATACCAAGTATGCGACACGAAATTTTCAAGAAAATCCTCCCACAAACTACATTTTAGATGGACAATTTTTTTTAAATCTTGTTTTTCTCAAAACTGCTCAAACGATTTTGATTAAAATAACGATTATTAAAGATATTTGTATCATAAATAAAAAGTATATTTTTAATTTTCTGGGAATAGCCTCTGAAGACCTCTTTATTCTGGATGAGTTTTGCAGAATTTTCCATAACGGTTAAACCGTTAGAGATAGACAAAAACTTACTGAACAAAAAATGTAGATCTCGACAAATCACACAATTAATATCATATACGTTTTTCTTGTAGAATTGACCATTTTTGAGATATCTTATTATTGGTTTCAGTTTTAAATAGGTACCTAAATTTTCTCAGAGGCCATGCAACGCGAACCGAACTTCAATTGTTTGGCATAGCAAACAACTTTTAAAGGTCTGAATGTCGCTGTAACCTAATGTATTCCCTTGATTCTCTTCCACTTACAAGGAAGCAAGTAATAACTGCAATTCTGCTAATGTTTATCTATATTAGCACGATGTAGAAAAAATTATAATCTTTGTAAGAATCGTTTATATGTGGAACAGTTATAGAACATTCTGTGAATAGAACACATTATATTTTTAAAGAGAGTATCACTAGGTGATGATTTTGAAATCCCATGCTGTTTGAGAGAAAACGAATAACAACTATCGAGCTAAGAAAGGTAAATAAGAAGTTGAACGTTCATACCAATGACAAATAATTTATCTTTCGGAAATATTTAACCACATCTTTGCGTTTGTCTCTCCTCATGGTACACAAATTATAAAACATCATTCACAACGAAAAAAAACTTCTCAAGCTACTCTCAGAATGTCCAAAACACTTTATTTCTACATTACATACCCAAATATCATAATAACGAATTTATGGGTACTTTGAAATTCATTTCGTTGTGCTGACAATTCCTTAAAATGGTTAATTCATACTTTCATTTTAAAAGGTCGAAAACTGCAAGATTTTAATCTTATACAATACTGTATCTTAATTTCTTTACTTGGAACATAATACAAGTTAGAAGGTTTTGCATTCCATCCAAACATCCGATACCGATACTTCACTTGAAATATATTCTTAGAGTTTCCTGTATCAAAAGAATTAAAATAAAAAGCATTTTTAAAAAGGACCGTGTGCGTCTCCGTCTGAGTGTCTTTGAACGACACTCAAAAACGAAAATTCCATTAAATACCAAGCTTGATATTTATTTTCCAAGGATGCGACAAGAAGATTTTCGAAAAACCCCACTAACTACCCTTTACATGGAAAATGTTTTGAAAATCTTGTTTTTCTCGAAAATGGCTATAACGTTTTTGATTAAAACAGCGTATATTGAAAATGTTTAAATCAAAAATAAAATGTACATTTTGAATTTTCTGGGAATAGCTTCTGCAGACCCCTTTATTGTGGATGACCTTTGCAGAATTTTGCATAACGGTTAAACCGTAAGAGATAGACAAAACTTTAAAACACAGACATGTGATAAAACACATGATTAACGTCATGTAGGTTTTTTTTTTTTTTTTTTTTTTTTTTTTTTGAGATATTCCTTGTTTTGGTTTCGATTTTGAACTAATTTTCTCAAACGGGTTCTCAAGTATGCAAAGCAAACCGAATCTCAATTGTTTCAGCTTTTAAAAGATTTGATTATTGCTTAGCCTAATGTATTCCTTACTTCTCTCCTACTTATATGGAAGAAAGTAATATGCCCAATTCTGCTAATGTCTATTTCGATAAGCATGATGTAGAAAAAACCTTTTGTATCAATGGTTTGTATATTGAACAGCTAGAGAAAGTTATGTGAATAAAACATATCACATTCTTAAATAGAGTTTCGCTATGTGATGGCATTGAAAATCCATGTATGAGGGAAAACGAATAGCAGATAATGAGCTAAGAAAAGTAAATAAGCAGTTGAATATTGATGTTAATAAAAATAACTTATATTTCGAAATATTTAACCACATTTTTGTGTTTTCTCTCCTTATGATATACAAATTATAAAAAGTCATTCACAATGAAAAGTACTTCTCAGACTACTCTCAAAAAATCCAAGACTCACACTTTATTTGTTAAATTATTTATTCAAATTTCATTGTAACGAATCTATGGGTTTTTGGAAATTCGTTTTGTTGTGCTGAAAATTCTTTAAATTGGTTAATTCATATTTTTATCTTAAAAGGGCGAAAGCTGGGACATTTTAATCTAATATGATGCTGCATCTTACTTTCTCTAATTAGAACATTAATATATAAGTAGAGAAGGTATTGAAATACACCCAAATATTCGATACCGAGATTTCACGGAAACCCCCATTTCAGAATCTGCTGAATAAAAATAAACGCATGTCCATCTGTAAATTTAAACAGCATAGCTCAAAAAGAAAACATCCGTTAAATACCAAGCTTGATATTTATATTTAATATCCAAAGATGCGACACGAAGATTTTCAAAAAATGTACACTCCCAACTACACTTTACATGAAACATTTTTCCAAAATTATGATTTTTCCAAAAATTACTACGATTTTGATTAAAATTCCTACACTAAAGATATTTACATGATAAATAAAACTTACGGTGTACCAATCATGCATAAATCATTCAGGGGCTATTCCCAAAAATTTCAGGACATACATTTTATTTACTAGGTAAATACATTTTATATATGGCATTTTGATAAAAATTGTTACAGCCATTGTTTAGAAAATCGAAAATGTTTAAAACTATTCTATGTAAAGGATAGTTTCTGATGAAGAGATTTTTTGAAAATCTTCGCATCACATCCTTGGAAGATATTACACTTAAATACCAAATTTGGTACTTAACGGACTTATCATTTATAACTTATTATCCACAGACATAAATAGACGCATAACTGACATTTTTCTAAATATGCTTCGTTTGAAATCAGAGGTTCTCAAAGCGGCTAAGTATCAGTATCCGTATCCCAAATGACATTGCAAAAGAAGAGAAGATGGTCCCGATGGTGAAGCGTCATACTTCTATAATTTGTGTTGTTTGGCTAAAAATTGGAATGGTATTTGCTTTTTACTTTCTCTGCGCGTACTATGTATAGAGAAGGTGTTGCACTCCACCCAAAATGTCGATACTGAGATTTCACCGGAAATATATATTTTAAGGTCCCCTCCATCCAGAAAAAGCATTTTCAGAAAACGGTCCGTATGTGTGTCCGTGTGTCTGTGAACAAGATAACTCAAAAACGAAAAGTCGGTAAAACACCAAACTTGGTATTTAGGTTCAGTATCTTCCAGGGATGCCACACGAACTTTTTGAGAAAAATCCTCCTTCCCCATTGAATCTTTTTCGAAAGTTTTTATTTTCTCAAAAGTGGCTCTAACGATTTACATTAAAATATCGTATATTAAAGACAATTACCGGCCAAATAAATTGTATATCTTCAATTTTCTGAGAATAGCCCCTTAAAACTACTTTATTCTGTATGAATTTTACGGAATGTTGCATAGCTGCTAAACCCTAAGAGTTGGACAAAAACTTACTACACAAAAAATGTAGAAAACTTTAAAACACATAATTTATCTTATACTATACATTTTTCTTGGAGTTGATTCGTATTTTAGATATTCCTTGTTTTCAGTTTCAGCTTTGAGAAACTTATACTTTTCTCATACAGGAATTTGTCAGTTCCTGTCCATACAAACAAAGGAACTTCCGTCACATAGCAACCAGCTTTTGACTATCACTTTAACCTATGAGACTTCCTTATTTCTCTTCTACTTACAAGGAAGCAAGTAATAAGACTATATCTGCTAATTATTTTCTCAATTAGCATGAAGTAAATAGAAGCATAATCTTTTTAACAATAATTTGTTGCAGAGATGTAGAGAAAGTCATGTGAATGGAACACATCAGATTTTTTTTATTAGTCAGCTGTTATGTTAAGGAGTTGACCGAAGTCACAGTAATCATTCTGCCACTGCTCTTGATACCCCAGATGTGTATGTTTCATATATCGTTTATGTTTGAAACCGTTAAGAGGGCTGACCGGTAAAAATTGGACAAAAATAGTTTTTTGAACGTATTGTATATCCGATGCTCTAAAAAATGTCGTTTAATTATTTTTATATCGGGGTAAAAACACACATTTGTATACTTCTATCGTGGTATTGTATTTGAGGATCTTTAGTCCATGCAACAAAAAATAAACACATTTCTTCCAATGTTTTTGCAAAGTTGGTGCACATTACTCAAGATTGAAATTGTCCACCATTACTAACTTAGCTATTTTATGACAAATACATAAAGTAGCTGAAATTGTAGTGTGTTTTATCGCTTGAAATATTTTAAATATTTTAAATAAAGCAAGGAACTAAACAAAAATGAAGTTCTACAAGAGCATGGCGTTCCCTCCGCTCATATACGGCAGTGAATCGTGGATAGCGAAGAGAAGGACAAAAGTAAAATTCAGTCAGCAGAAATGAGATTTTTACGAAGAATTAAAGCTTGCACCACATTAGACTTAATAAGAAATGAAGCAATTAGAGAGGAATTGAATATTTAAAAATTAAACGATAAAATTTAAGAATATAGTCATAATTGGAAAGAGCACATGAACCGCAAGAGTGAAGAAAGAATACCATTACTAATTATTAAATAAAAACCGTTAGGAAAAACAGGAGTCGGTCGTCCAAGAAAAAGATGGGGATAAAGTAAATAAGGTGAAGGCGGAATAGGTGAAAAGCCTAATCCTTGAAGAATAGAAGAAGAAGATGAAGATTTTGCTTGCATTTAAACTCTATAATGTACGATGCAATTTTTAAGCTATTAGAGGGAATATTTGTTAATCTGTGGTTGCTAATTCCTAGATAAAGAGATTTATTTTTATACAGTTTAAAATTACAAAAACAACGATGCATTATTATTATTATTATTATTATTATTATTATTACTTCACTAGCACGTAGTAGTCAGAGAAGTTTCGATTTTTTAAAAAGTGGGTGGAAAGATTTTTATTAAAATGCGGTGAAAAAATATTTACATGGAAAGTAAAACGTATGTTGAATTTATTTAGAACAGCCTGTGAAGCCCTCCTCATTCCATTGACATAACTTTCTCTAGGAGTTGTTTATACTATTCTTATAAAAGATTATACTTCTATCTAAATCATGATAATCGAGATAAACAGTAGAATTGAAATAATTGACGTTTGACTCGCTTTGCATGGTCCCGTTTGAGAAAATGTAGTTTCAAAACTGAAACCAATAACAAGAAATATCTCAAGAAGAGAAATATCCCTACAAGAAAAACGTATATGACATAAATTATGAGCTTTAACAAGATCTGCACTTTAATCAAAATCATTAGAACCGTTTTTGAGAAAAACAAACTTTTCAGCTGTTATTATAAACTAACGGAAAATTATTGCAAACTCAACTTCATTATACTTGCAGAAAATGTGTCGTTATTGTGTTTTGATTAAGTAGTGGATCGGAAGTAAAATGCTCTTAGTGTTTTTTGTTTTTTTTTTAAACAGTACCGGAGTCTGGTCAGGACACATTGCACAAACATATAACACCCATGTCCAAGGCGGGACTCGAAGCCACGAAGCACCAAAGCGAGACGCCTTAGCGAGCGTGGCCATGGGGACCGGCTTAGTGACTACGTGTTTTAAATCAAAGGTAAGTTTAATCAAGAAAATGTGTGACTGCAACTAGAATACTTAACGTTTTTAAAGTACCAGCAGGAGGTGGTTCGATTCTCACTTCCCGTGTGTTTATTTTCTGAAACGGAACATTAACAAAATCTTTAATTCCTCGAGATTATCTATAGCATCAGGAATGGAGAATCAGGATAAAGACACATTTTTAGACAGCCTGTTAATGGGGACATGACAACCTTGTATAGCACTGAAAATAAACGAGATGGCAACGCTGCTAGGTGTAAAGGTCACTTCACGTTCAAGCAATCCACAAATGTATTGTACTGTGTTTAATATAAGATTAGAATCCTTTCACACTGGGACACTGGTGACGGTCGCCAGTGACGCTCACTGTTAGAAAATACATTCGTTTGAATTGGAGCAATCACTCCGCAACATTACACTGCCTCACCGAGTCACTGTGACTCAGCAGTGTTTCACTCTCGCCACTTGTGACGGAGAGCGTCACTGTGTTCAGTGCAGTCACCGCCGGACATGTATTAAGTTTCAATTGTAGTATTCGCATTGGGACGCAGACACTTGTTGCAGATTTGCCAACAGACAGGCAGTCATTTCTGAGCACACTGATACAGCGAAACATTCATTATACATTATACTGTACCCATTTTAGCCATGAGTTTAGATTTGATGAACACGGAAGATTTTATAAGTGAAGTAGAAAGTCGTCCTGCTATTTCCGATATCAAAACCCATGACTGCAGCATCTTGTCTCAAATGTCATTAAGAATGTAAAACAATCCTTTCTCCAGCCGATCAAGTAGCAGTGGATGTACCTACACGTAATGAATGTTTGTCTTCATTTCCTGCTCATCCTCCTGGTTAGAAGTACTCGTTCGAGTCCATTTCACTAACTTATCATTTGGCAGTAACAGCAGTGCCTTTTGTGACCATTAATACAACTTTTATAACATTAAATGCCGTCCGTCCTATGTTATATAACAATTTAAACTCATTTTCTTGCGATACTTTTGAGTCCTATTCTCAAATACTATTATATTTGTGTCACATTATTGTATAATTAAGGATAAAGGAATGTAATCATGCTGAGTTCACTCAATATTTCCAAAGCAATTATTTTTGTTTCCTGGGCCTGTAAGCTTTAATTTTCTTCCTATCTAGCGAGACATTTCAGCTTGGAGATACACATGCTTCCTTATATAACATTCAGAATTATAGACAGATGCCTTTGAATGTGGGTGTTTAAAGGAAAATATTGATTTTGGCAGGAATGTTTTCCAGTTGAACAAGGATTAATTCTCTGTTTTATTTGCAGCATTTCTTATAAAGCACCTAATTGTAAAATGTCAATCGTATTGCAGCATGGAGGCAAATATCAAAACGCTATTTGAAATATAAGTAACCTGCTGCTCTATCAGAAAGAGGTCCCAATAATCTGTCAAATTTATATTTCGCACAGTTCACGAAAATAAAGATATTGAAACTAAACAAATAAAGGCACGCGTTACACAGGACTCGATACACCTCCAGGCTTTACTGATATATTCAGCAAAAACACGATTTAACAATGTCGGCTATTCTAGTCGCATGTCAATTGCTGCTGAATAAACTTATCTTTGTAAGGAAAGGAAAGACCCAACACTTGAGCCATTTTACTTCAGGTCCACCACCTAATCGAAACACAATAACATTACATTTCCTGCAAGTGTATTGAAATTGAATTTGCAATAATTTTCCGTTGTTTATAAACTGCTGAAATATTGGTTTCCAAAACTGCGAGGTGAACGGATGGCTGCTATACCCACTTGAACGCAAAGGGAAAGAAATCAGGTGGAAAAGTTTATTCTCACACCACCTATTGAAGAACACCTGAGAATTAGGTGGCCTATCGCGCCGTGGGAATTTATTTTTCTTAAATATAGTACATACATTTTGCGTGTCGAGAAAGTAAAAATAGAAAATTCGGTTAAATACTTAAAACTTGGTATTAAGGTTCCGTATTTTCAAGGATGCTCTCGAGTACATATAAAGTTGATACCTTGAACTACCTTGGAAGAGCCTTAAGTTCTCGTTATTCTGAACCAATTTTGTATAATTGGTAAACCCGAAGAGATAGATCATTACTGCACAATATTCAACAAAACACAATTTATGTCAAAGTGGGGTTGACCACTTTCGAGATATTGTTTATTCATTTGAATGTTTATACCAGGTGGTCCTGCTGTCCCGTATTTTACAGATATTCCTTCGAGAGTTAAAAGAGTTGCAGAACTCAACGCAGCTATTTTAAGTTGAAACCGATCAGTGAGGACCTGGTTTGAAAGACGCTCATTTTACCCCTCCCAATGAGCCTAGCCGCTCACCATCTTCGCTGATAAGCAAGTGAGGTAAAACGAAGGTCCCTCTCGCTAGTTCCCCACTTATCGGTTTTAATTTGAAATATCCCCGTTGAGTACTACAACTCTCTTAATGTAATAAGGGATATATACACGCATTAAATACGGGATAGCAAGGCCATCCGGTGTATTATATCGAACTGCAAATGGCTTTGGTTTATCGTATTCTTCTCAATAGCTACATTAAAATGCAGGCTTATTTGCTTTAACAACACTTAGCTAAAAAGTAACCTTTTATAACATTAATTTTTAGATAATGGGTAGTTAAAGTCCTATGAATTTTAATCGATTATTTTAGTGTATTAAATAATGAGTTTTAAATGCTTCCAAAAAACGCACGGCAACTATACAAGGCCAACCTAAGGCTAAATGTTTAACGATAAATGTCAAACCACCGACAAGGCCTGATATTTCGGCAGGTTATTTATAAATCCAGGAGTAGTTTATATGTATACTAATCAATGCTGTAATTGTAAGTTAAATCTTCTCTGTAAAATATTAGGTTATTACAAACTCTACTACAAATTCGCAAATCTAAAAAGAAATTTATATTTCGTTGTGACTTCTTTATTCTAAACATACAGAACATTCCTCCATCAAGCTGTAGTGCGTTGTGAAATTCATAGTTTTTGAAAGATATCACACTCTGGACGTTTGAGATTAGCAATGAATAGCTCTCAGACTATCAGCCGAATAAAATCGATAGAATCTTCATGCTTCAGTACCTTGAAGAGGAATGGCAGAGCTGCTGTCCTTCAAAAGCTCGGAATATTCCATCGATTTAGTCTGGCTGATATCCCGAGAGCTATTCATGGCTAAATTCACGGTTGATATCACCCAATAGGAACTAGAGTTGCTTGTTCTGTAAATACTATCATCAAACCATCGACGAAAGATATGCCCTTATAAAATGGCGGCTGGAAAAGTAACTGCATCTATAGGTTGCAAATTTGTTTAGAAAACAAATCAGATGTTTATGATTTAGTCATAGTTTTTCTTGAAACTTTTGAAGGCTTACATCTCTCCGATTACATTTCATACACAAGCATTTAAGATGAGTTTAATATTAATAATACTTATATTTTCTTTTTTTAGGAGACTTACCTACACGGCTAAATATGAACAACATAATTAGCACGATAGGACTTCTTGGGGTGGAGAGGTATGTTTCTCCTTGCTTGGACTCACCTATGATTATAAATTAACTTTAGGAGGTAAAGAACTGAAGAGCCAAACCACCAATACTGTTTTGTTAATGTTTATGAAGCACTTTCTTTTACGTTACACCAAGTGACGCGAGGCTGTTGCATTTTCCATGTAAAAGGTAGTAGGGGATGGGCGGATTTACTTGAAAATCTTCGTGTCGCATCCTTGGAAGATATTTAACTGAAATACCAAGTATGGTATTTAACGGGCTTTTCGATTTTGAGCTATGCTGCCCATAGACACACACAGGCACACACACACACACTGACAGACAGACACACACACATACTCACAATAAACACGAAAGGACTTCTTGGGGCGGAGAGGTATGTTCCTTTGTACGGTCTCCCTTGCTTGGACTCCTATGATTATAAGTTGACTTTAGGAGGTAAAGAACTGAAGAGTCAAATCACTAAAGCTGTTTTTTTAATATGTATCAAGCATTTTCTTTTACGTTCCACCAAGTGACGTGAGACTGTTGCATTTAAGCATACTTCAATGCAGTAATCCTGTTCTGGGATATATTCTGAAGCTATGGGCACAAAAAGCCAGCGCTGAAATAACTTTTCTTCCTAGATTGAAGAATGCTTCTGAGAGCATGAGGTAAAATAAACTAAACATTTAGTGAGTATTCCGAAATGACGGGCTCAATCACGAAATGATTGACCATCCTAATATTTATCCACGCGAATATCCTCTCGTTCTGTCAACCAGTTTTTAAGTATAATAATAATAATAATAATAATAAGAAGAAGAAAATCAACTCTGTGCTTAATATCAACGTGCTGATAAGGTTTATCTAGGTGGATTGAATAGTTTTTCCGAAGTTGACTTTTTGGGGAGGGGATTCGCTTCTTACACCCTCGTTGGTTATGATGCACAATCTTAACGTGCTACATCAGAGAGATGGAGTAAGAATGATGACTGTTTCTGCATTAATCGGGATCCTTACAAGGACGAGGACAAATAGGTGAAGGTTTGGACACGTTTAACCTTTATTGACAGATGAATTAATGATTTTTATTAGACTCGTGTTAATGGAAGTTAAGACGAGTCCGTTAGCTTCTCTGTATGACAAATTATTCAATGACTACTACTTCTTGATTTGGTTGGATACTGACAGGTACTGGTTGAGTAATATTCTATTGTGCAATGCTGTTCCAGGAGATTGCGGAGCTGAATGAATTCTTCGTCCAGGGTTTGGAGAGATATAATGATGATATTCAGTTGTTATTGGCATCTGGAGCTGAAGACTTGTTGGGCGGATGTGTGGCAGTGGCAGAGTGGAAGCCGAAGAGTCCGGCTTCGATATTGTGGAAGTGGCAAAGGAGTGTGTCGAAGTACTCCGTTGAAGCGACGATTAACTTAGAAATGGTTTCTTTTATGTTCCATAAAAGGTAGCTAAAGAACCCTACATGGAGATTCTGATTAACTTCCCGCGCGGTCTGTGCTATGGAAATGACAAAAGGAGCAGGTGCCGTGCAGGAGGATCTTGACGTCCGTTCAGCAGCTGGATGTGGGATACTGAGGGTTCTGAAAGCTGCATTGCTATATGGATATAGTACACCTGACCTGTGTGATGGCCGAAGCCAATGCAATGGCGCAATAGAGGCGGCGATTGCTTAGCAAGTAGGCTGTATGTTCGGCACTGAGGCAGCTAGCGCCACAGTGCTAGCACCTGGCTCAAGCGGCACAGGATTTGGCATCGTAGTCGAATGCAAAGTAGTGGCGGACAGCTGTTTATCTATAAAAAAAATACCTCGATTCGTAAGCACTATTCTAACAAGGGCACGTTCGGTCTCAAATTCCAGGACAGCTCCGATGTCCTCACACAGCGCAGATGCGGATGACCCTCATCACTGAATGCCATATTGTTGAGCTGTGGTGATGAAAACTTAATGTTGACAAACGCCTTAAATGACAGCAATGTGTCTTCCACGCAGCAATGAGGAAAAGGCCTTACAGGTAAGGTATGGGTGCCGATGTTGGTTGCTGAGGTTCCTCGATAAGTCACTAGTCTGTGTGTTGGAGCGAGGGGAGCAGTGGTGTGCAAAGAATACGAATTTGACCGTGGTGTAGAGATTACTATGATCGTCTCTAAAACCCAAGATTGCAGGTCCAAATCTGGTGGAGGTTGATGGCTTTTTTTTGGACGCAAAAGTCCTTAGAATGGCTGCCTTCGGAAGAGAAGTGAAGCCGGTGGTCCCCCATACCTTGTAAGAAGAACGTTCCTGGACAAAATTACTTAATTCATGCAAGTCATGATTTCATCCTATAGTGTCATCTGTGAACGACGAGCTGATCCCTCGTCACCATGGTACATAGCGGGGAACTCACGTACTACAAATTCAAATTCGATCACGGAAATGTCGTAACGATACCACATGCTCCACTTTAGCTACAGGAAATAACTATTATAGTGCTGAGATCATACATTTTTATGTCGACCGACGTTCCTTTGTCTGCGATACTGTTGATTCCTTGAGCCACAACTTTAAGTTCATTTGATTATTTTTTGAACCAAGATAAAACTTTCAAGGACTAACAAATGGAATAGAAAAGAAGGGTAGTAAGAAAATAGGGTAAAAAATAAGAATTAATATATTTCATGTTAGCGTTCGATACTGCAGTTGTGGATTTAAAGGTAAGAATAGGACTGCCCGACATAAAATCTCATCGGCCAGGATGTCTTGTCCAATTACCAAAGCTTACTACTGTGGTGGAACTCAGGATGGGGAAGTGAGTACGAATGAGAGCGAAACATGCTTTATTATTATTATTATCATTATAATCTTTATTATTATATTATTATTTTGTTGAAAATCTGTGGCCTCCAAAATATGTATTCTCCTTTGTCAGGTGTTACGAGAGTCACTTGTAGTTGCTGAGAAGTCTTCATCAGCTCTCAGGCACACCAACAATCAAGAGCAGGTCGACAAGGTGTAATTGAATGAACTATAGAACATCACAGTTTTAGCCATTTTCGCGGTTTTATTTTCACAGTATTTTGAATGCAACTATGGTGAGGAAAGCCGAACTTTTCGGCTAAATACGATCTGTATTCTAGGCTGAATTGCGTTTACTACAGCAGTATGAAAAACGGTGAGCAACCATATAGAGCTAAACTTTATCTGCTGTCCCAATTTATGTTATTACTGTCTATTATCCTTTATCCAAACTGCGTTATGTTCTTTGTAATATTTGTTGTTTATAACTGTTTAACCTGCCGAGAGCCCAAGAAGACATCCGTTATGTGACACCAAGTAAGCTTTGGATATTATATAACAATTCTTATCCATGTTTTACAAGGTTGCTAGGCCAAATGAATTGATTCTTACAGTCATTAATTCTCCTATCCCTCATAATCTCCAGGTTTGTCTTTCAAGCATTCAAGAATAAAGAGTGGAGGCCAAAGGTATCGATAGATATGCAGCAGAGTACTATTTCTACCCCAGCATCGATATATTGATAGAAGAGAAGGTATTGGAAAGGCGATCTGCCTGGTTGCACTATATAAAGACAAAGCATTCAGCTGCATTGTATCTGCTACCATCTTACTCCTTTTGGTGAAGACAATCTCTTCCTCCCCTAAGCGCAAGACGTTTATACTTCGTAGTGTTAAAATTTACCTGCTTATGCGGGAGACATACTATTTTCAACAGTACCGTTTAATGAAATTACCCAAGAAAGATATAAGCACGAGGGAGATTCGATAAGACATCCACAATACGAGAATGATACCTTTATTTGTTATTATTGCTGTTTCTTCTCTTTGTAAATTTAGTATAGTCACTGAAGTGGTTCATATTATGCCGATAGATCAAGTACCGGTTCTTTTATATTTTGTTCATGCAGATCACCAAAAATTGGCATTTTTGTAGTATTTATGAACTAACTACCAATAGTAAAAAGGAAAATGATGGATAATAAGCTTCCTAAATCCATAGTCCAAGCGATGTATAAATTACAGGATTAACCAAGACTGTCACTTATTTGTTTTTGAGGACCTGCTTTAAAATTATAGTAAAGCTCTCATATATTGGTGAATAAGGTATCAACAGTCCTAGTTGGGTTGAAAGTCAATAGCATGTAATTCTCTAATATTATTTCCATCACAAAAATATGAGTTCATTCATGAAAACTATTTGCATTTCAGTGTTTAGAAACGTTTGTTCAGCATAGTTGAACGCAAGGAAGACCCAAAGAGCATAGAGAATTTACATTTCTTATATCCCATTATGTAAGATTGTAGAGTACAATATCCTACTGCCTTAGTATTATAAAAAAAGGTCCGGTAGTGGTTGGGCAATTTAAATGAATATTATTCTATGTAAAAATATTTTCATCAGTATAATATACGATCCTCAACCATAATAGTAAGACATTTAATTTTTGAAAATAACACCATTCAAGTGACGACCATTCACTGGAAGATAGTTTTTAAACCTTGGCAACTAGATGTGCATATAGCAACGCAACATACCAGAGGAACATTGGCGATTTCATGACGAATATTGGTCTTTAGTATTTCAATATCTTGTGAGCGATCTTTACATACTCTTCAAGTATCCCCATAACAACAAATCGCACACGGTCATATTTGGGGATCTTATTGGCCAGGTAAGTTCACCTCTAGTGGAGATGATGTGATTTGGGAAAACTCTCCTTAAAGCTTTCATGCAGACCTCCGCAATGAGACATCTTGTTTAAAATCCAGGTAACTTAAGGAAACTGTGTAATTTCATTAGTAAGAAAGCTTTCAATCATGTTCACTTACCTGATGTCACGATCATTACTTTATGCTCATTATCTTCGAAATGACCGGCAAACAAACGGTTAGCTTCTCACTGTTGCAATGTTTCTTTTTCTTCCTTTTTTGTGTGTGTATTTGAAGAGGATTGCTTCAAAACCAATATCTAAAATTTTGTTTGTTTAGAAAGCCAGTCAGATAAAAATGTGATACTCAGACATACACAATGTATCAATAAATTCCTTATTTTCATTCAGATGATTTAGTACCTCTTCACAAGTTATTCGTGAGAGAAATTCACTACCTGAAGTACATGGGAATGAAAATGGACTTCTAAGTATAATGCGCTTCTTACAGTCTTCTCCGATAAGTTCATTGCAGCAGAAAATTTCACCGTCGAGCGCATTGGATATCTGTTCACAGCAACTTTTAAACTCAACATTCTCTGGTGTACGCTTAGTTCTTCTGCTACCTGGAGGCTTCTTTTTCAGTGCCGAAACTGTTTCTTCAAATGTCTTAACCCATATTATTATTATGGAATGAGCAGATGGGATGGGGTCATGGCATCCTAAATGAAAATGACAACAAAATTGGCATCTAGCGGTCTCATAACTGTTGTAGTTTTTATAAAAAGCTTTTCACTGATAAAACAAGTTGTTGACATGTCCATTGATGCATGTTTATTAAATGGAATTGTCTAGTAAGAGATTAGCACGCAACCCTCATGTTATTGAGCTATTAGAGACAACACATAGTATAAAATCGCCCGTTACTCTGCCGGACCTGTATTATCTTGCTACACCGTGTTTGCTGTTCTATTAGTGTATGGCTAATAACGCATTTAATTATGTAAATGGGTTAATGGTTCTTAATGATCCTTATTCTAAATCTCCAATTTAACAGTTATCATCTCATTAAAATTGAGATTAGCAATTATTTAATGGCAAAAAACGAATAAGTCTTGTTAAATGTTGCCAAAAAGTTACGTAGCACTGTAGTTAAAAGCGTATTGTATTTATCCATAATAAATAATTATCCGTTTAATTATTGTGTGTTACATATTATGAAAAATCTGATGTGTTCAATTCATATAACTTTCTCTACATCTCTGCAACAAATAGAGCTAAAGAGCTTACGCTTCTACTTACTTCATGCTAATCGAGAAAAAATTACAGGATATATTCTTATTACTTGTTAACATGTAAGTAGAAGCGAAATAAGGGAGTACCATAGATTAAAGTGATATTCAAAAGCTGATTGTTATGTGACTGAAGTTCCTTTGTTTGTATGACAAGAGTTGACAAATCCCTGTATGAGAAAAGTATAAGTTTTTGAAATCAAAAGGAAGGAATATCTCAAAAACGACCAACTCTACGAAAAAATCTATATAACCTAAATTGTGTGCTTTAACGTGTTCTACATTTCTTATGTGACAAGTTTTTTTCCATCCTTAACGGTTTAGCAGTTTGTTCTAAAATTCATCCAGAATAAAGTAGTCTTCAGAGGCTATTCCCAGAAAATTCAAGATATACATTTTATTTGGCATGTAAATATCTTATATATAAGATATTTTAATCATAATCGTTAGAGCCATTTTTGAGAAAATCAAAATTTTCGAAATTTGTTCCATGTAAAGGGTAGTTTGGGGTGGGGGATTTTCTTGAAAATCTTCGCTCGCATCCTTGGAAGATGCGGACCTTTTTGCGAAAATGATTTTGTTGGATATAAGGGACCCTAAAATATATATTTCCGGTGAAATCTCGGTATCGAATTTTGGGTGGAGTGCAATACCTTCTCTATACACTATGCACATAGTGTGTGTAGAGAAAGTAAAAAATCTGATGTGTTCCATTCACATGACTTTCTCTACATCTGTGCGACAAACTGTTGTTAAAACGCTTATGCTTCCATTTGCTTCATGCTAAACAAGAATATATTAGCAGAAACAGTCTTATTACTTGCTTCTTTGTAAGTAGAAGTGGAATAAGGGAGTACGATAGGTTAAACTGATAGTCAAAGGCTGATTGCTATGTGACTAAAGATCCTTTGTTTGTATGGACAGGAGTTGGCAAATTCCTGCATGAGAAAAGTATGTTTTTCAAAGCTGAAACAAAAAACAAGGAATATTAAAAACGACCGATTCCACGAAAAAAACGTATACAACATAAATTGTGAGTTTTAATGTGCTTTACATTTATATGCGGTAGATTTTTGACCATCTCTTATGGTTTAGCAGTTAAGCAAAATTCCGTAAAATTCATCGAGATTAAAGTAGTCTTCAGAGGTTATTCCCAGAAAATTCAAGATATACATTTTATTTGTCAGGCAAATATCCTTAATTTATGATATTTTAATCAAAACTGTTAGAGCTATTTTTAAGAAAATCCAAAATTTTCGAATTTTTTTCCATGTAAAGGGTAGTCTGTGGTGGGGGATTTTTCTTAAAATCTTCGTGTCGCGTCCCTGGAAGATACTAAACTTAAATACCAAGTATGATATTTTACCGGCTTTTCGTTTTTGAGTTATCATGTTCACAGACACATAGATACACACACACTCACGAACCTTTTTCTGAAAATACTTTTTTTGGATACAGGGGAACCTAAAACACATACTTCAGGTGAAATCGCGGTATCGAATTTTTTGGTGGAGTGCAATACCTACCTTCTCTATACACTATGTACATAGAACGTGTAGAGAAAGTAAAAAACCTGATGTGTTCCATTCACATGACTTTCTCTACATCTCTGATACAAATTAGTTTTAAAAAACTCTTGCTTGCATTTACTTCATGCTAATACACCAAAAATTAGCAGAAATAGTCTTATTACTTGCTTCCTTGTAAGTAGAAGAGAAATAAGGGATAGCATAGGTTAAAGCGATAGTCAAAAGCTGGTGCTATGTGACTGAAGTTCCTTTGTTTGTATGGACAGGAATTGCCAAATTCCTGTATGAGAAAAGTTAAGTTTTTCAAACCTGATAACAAAAACAAGGAATATTTCAAAAACGATTTGCTCCACTAAAAAAATGTATACAACATAAATTGTGTGTTTTAATGTGCTCACATTTTTTATGTGGTAAGTTTTTGTCTATTTCTTACGGTTTAGCAGTTGTGCAAAATTCCGTAATACTCGCTCTTCAGAGGCTATTCCCAGAAAATTCAAAATATACATTTAATTTGTCAGGCAAATATCTTTAATATAAGATATTTTAATCAAAATTTTAGAGCCATTTTTTAGAAAATCAACCGACTTTTACCGACTTTTCGTTTTCGAGTTATCGTGTTCACGGACACACGGACACACTGATACACTGTCACACGCACACACGAACACACACACTCGGACCTTTTTCTGAAAATACTTTTTTTGGATACATGGGACCCTAAAACATATATTTCCGGTGAAATCTCCGTATCGATTTATTTGGTGGGGTGCAATACCTTCTCTATACACTACGTACATAGTACGTGTAGAGAAAATAAAAATGATAAGAAAATTACTCGGCAGCTAGTAACAGACACAAAATACAAGAACGGAATACTTCTCATGTTAAGACAAACTACATTGAATAACTTTCGTATGGTTAGTTAAAACCATACATCATTTCACGTCAATTAATTTTAGGTGAATTAAACGGTGTTTTTTTTTTCTGTTTTAAACAAAGTTTTGCCAATTTTATTATTGCATGTAAATCTGAGTTAACTTTATGCCAATTAATAGCTAACGCTGTCCGAGAATTTTGCGAATTTTGCCAATTTTATTACTCGATGCATTAATGCACATTTGCTTGCCATGTTAGCTTTATACACCAAAGGTCACGGATTCAAACCCGGTGGAGGACGATGGATTTTTTCCTTAGCATGGTTTCCTGCGGAAGGGAAGTAAAGCCGTTGGTCCTGTGTCGTAGATATACGGCATATAAAAGATCCTCAAGTTTGACAAAGAGACCTATGGTGGAAATTAAGCGGCATTCCAGTTCAGTAGGCATAGAAAGGGACGCTGAGGACCACAGCAGTTAAAGAGCGTCCATAAATAAAACTCAATTTCCATTTCCATTCAGGGGTATTACTTTTACAGCAAAATTTAGCTTCCGTTTCAACTGACCACTCAGTTTTACAACTGCCTAAGAAGTTGTTTTAAACCCTAACAATAGATAATTTCCAAAGTTTAATTTTCTCCAACACATATTTTATTTTTACTTTCACATAGTACATGGTACGTAGGTAGAGAAGGTATTGCACTTCGCCAAAAATTTTATACCGACATTTCACCGCGTTTTAGAATCCTATGTATAAAAATATTTAGAAAAAAATTGTGTATCTGTGAGTGTCCATGTGTTCGTGTATACCTGCGAAACATGATAGCTTAGTAAAGTACCAAACTAAGTATTTAAGTTTTGTATCTAAGGATGCGACAGGAAGATTTAGAGGCAAATCTCTCCAATTCCTACCCTTTATATGGAAAAGATTTCCAAAATGTTGATTTTTTCAAAAATAGCTCTAATGATTTTGATTAAAATACCGTACCATATTAAAGTATTTACATAACAAAAGCTATATCTTGAAGTTTTACTTTCTCTACACTTACTATGTACATAGCGTATAGAGAAGGTGCTGTAATGCACCCAAAAATTCGATACCGAGATTTCACCGGAAACACATGTTTTGGGTCCCCCTGAATCCAGAAAAAGCATTTTTGGAAAAAGGTCCGTGTGTGCGTGTGTGTCTGTGGACAGCATAGCTCAAAAACGAAAATACCGTTAAATACCAAACAAGATTTTCAAGAAAATCCCCCACCCCTAACTACCCTTTACATGGAACTTTTTCGAAAATTTTGATTTTCTCAAAAATGCTGTAACGATTTTGATAAAAATTTCGTATATTAAATATATTTACCTGACAAATGAAATGTGTATCTTGAATTTTCTGGGAATAGCCTCTGAAGACTACTTTATTTTGGATGAAGTTTACGGAATTTTGCATAACTGCCAAACCACAAGAAATGGACAAAAACTTACCACACAAAAATGTGGAGCACGTTAAAACACACAATTTATGTTATATTCCTTTTTTGTGGGGTTGATCGTTTTTGAGATATTCTTTGTCTTTAGTGTTAGCTTTAAAAAGCTTATACTTTTCTCATACAGAAATTTGTCAACTCGTGTCCATACAAACAAAGGAATTTCAGTCACATAGCAACCAGATTTTGACTATCACTTTAACCTATGGTACTCCGTTATTTCGCTTCTACTTAGAAGGAAGCAAGTAATAAGACTGTTTATTTTCTGCCAATTTTTTCTTGATTAGAATGAAGCAAATAAAAGCATAAGCTTTTTACTATAATTTGTTGCGGAGATGTACATCGTAAGACACAGACCAAAATGTACTACACAAAAATTTAGATTTCGTTGAAACACATAGTTTATGTCATATACTATTGTATATGACCATACAATAGAGTTCACCATTTCTGAGATATTCCTTGTTATTGGTTTCAGTTTTAAATTACTTCAACTTTTCACTTACGGGAATTTGTCAATGTAAAGAAATGGCAATCAGCTTTTAAAAGATTAGACAATTGTTTTAGCCTAGTGTACTCCCGTATTTTCCTTCTTCTTACAAGGATAGGTAAAAGTAATAAGATCATTTCTGCTAATGTTTATCTCAATTAGAATGAAATAGATAGAAGAATAAACTTTTTAACAATAATTTGTTACAGAGATGTAGAGAAAGTCTTGTGATTGTAATACGTCAGATTTTTTACTTTGCAATTTTACATCGTGTTGCTAAATAATATGGGAGTAATTCTACATAATTACCTTTCGTGGCTGCAATTAGTCCAATCGTGATCTAAATTGCAGTTTTTGCGTAAGCTTCTATTATATGAGTTCAAACTTGGAAATTTCGATGCATTGTGATCTATTATACATAGTTTTTACTCTGTTTGAAATGGATGTGGTCAGTGCGGTTAGATATGTAGGATAAAATATATAGTTGTATCGCAAATTATATGCAGATCAAAAAGAAACATATTTTTTTTTAATTTTATTTTTATTTATTTATTGTTGTGTTTTGTTACGCTAAAAGCAACAATTATATGTTGCATATAAGTATCCTGGAAGAACAGGTTAATATATTGTGTTGATTCATACAATGAAGTCAAATGTAAACTTCGGAGTATATTTTTAAGTCCTGTATTAGATCTTTTTTGAAGAAAACTGTTGACATATTTACCAAGAAATTAGATGACAGTTTTAAATAAGGTTAACCCAAGCCATTTGTGTATATTTACTCCTCTGCTGTAGCCCTTATGTGCTGTATACAGGGGGTTCTATAATAATTTTCCAATATTTCATAGGGGTAGCATACATCAAAACAGAAAACATTAGTTCATAAACGTGGATGCTAAAATTTATAAGAGCAAAGATGAATAATCATTGGAAGCATAACATAATATTTATTATCTTAGCTTTTTGCCAAGAATAATATGAAATATGAAGCTATTCTCCCTGTGTATCATTAAGCATTTGTTTGTAATGTTATCGAGAAGAACCTTAATCTTAATCATAAGCCCATACTGCAGTAGGTATTATTCTCCTGCTTGAAAAACGTATTTGTGACATTTTCGTTTTACTTTCTCTACGCATACTATGTACATAGTGCATAGAGAAGATATTGCATTCCACCCAAAAATTCGATAACGATATTTCACCGGAAATACACGTTTTAGAGTCCCCTATATACAAAAATGCATTTTTAGAAAAATTTCGTTGCGTGGTCCGTGTGACTGTGAGCACGATAAATCAACAAGAAAAGTCTTCAAAATGTCAAACTGGGTATTTAAGTTAAATATCTTCCAGGGATGCGACACGAAGATTTTGAAAAAAAAAATATCCCCATCACAAAGTACCATTTACACGGAAAAATATTTCGAAAATTTTGATTTTTCTCGAAACTGGCTCTAACGATTTTCATTAAAATGCCGTATATTAAATATATTTATATTGCAAATAAAATGTGCACCTTGAATACTCTGGGAAGAACCTCTAAATACCTCTTTTTTCTGAATGAATTTTGCTAAATTTTTCGTAATTGGTAAGCCGTAAGCAATAGACAAAAACTTACTACACAAAAATTAGATCTCAATAAAATACACAATTTATGTCATACATATTAGAGATAACCGTTTTCTAGTTATTCCGGAATAGTGGTTACAATTTTAAGCCACTTAAATTTTTTCAAACAGGAACACGTCTTTCTTCTCGTTTGTTTACTCCTAGCAAGACAAAAGCTTGGAATTTCAGTTGTTTCTAGTAGCAACTGGCTTTAGCCTGTGCATCTTATTGCCGTTCTTCTTACAAGGAAGCTAGTAATAAGACTAATTTTGTTCTGCTTATGTTTACCTTGATTAGGATGATGTAGATAACAGATTAAAGCTTTCAATAAAGGATTTGTTTAACGAACAGCTAGTGGACATCATATGAATTGAACACATTAGATTTTTCCCGCTTCTACTTGCAAGGAACCAAGTAATCAGCAATTTCTTGTAATGTTTATCTCGATTATCTTGAAATAGAAGAATAAGCTTTTTAACAATAATTTGTTACAGAAATGTAGAGAAAGTCATTTGAATGGAACGTATCACATTTTTAAATGCCTATAGTTTGTTGTGCAGAATACTTGTAGGCAGAGAAATATGTTAATGTAAGACATAAAAAAATGTTTAAGTTTCCGGGATAGCAACAGATTGTATATTTTAAAACCCTATCTACTGACTAAAAGAAATATAAATAAAATAAATGTTATAGAAAGACGATTATATAAATTATGAACAACATAACACCGTCTGCGAATCTTCTGACAACAGTGTCACGATTACGAAAGTCACCTTCCGATCAAATCAATAGCAACAGCTAGATGACATAGGAAGGTAAATGCACATACGAGTTAATTTATCATCAAGTTACTCAAGCAAATGGCAGAAGAAGACAATTAGATAACTAAGGGCATCTGTCTGGCACACCTAAACCATCTACGTGCAACAGCAAGAATATGGTATAAGCTTTAAAAGCGATTTAAAAAAAATCTATTCCTTATGGCTTACCAGTTATGCAAAATTCAGCGAAATTCATCCGAAATAAAGAGATATTCAGAGACTGTTCCATTAAAATTCAAGATATTCACTTTATTTCTAATGTAATAGTTTTAATTTTAATCCAAAGCGTTTTTTTTTTTTTGTTTTTTTTTAAACCTTCGTGTCCCATCCTAGGAAAATATTGAACTTAAATACCAAGTTTGGTATTTAAATTTAGTTTTGATTTTGAGCTAAGCTGCCCACAGATACACACTGACAGACTGAAGACAGACAGAAACACGCAAGAAGATTTATCTAAAAGTGATTTTATGTTTTTGATTCACAGGTCTCAAAACATATACTTCCGGTGAATTCTTGGTATTGACATTTTGGGGGAAATGCAATACCTACTCTATACACTATGTACATAGTAAGTGCAGAGCAAGTAAAGATCTGGTGTGTTCCATTCACAGGACTTTCTCTACATATAAATACAAACTATTGTCAAAAAGCTTATTCTTCCATATATTGCATGTTAATCGAGATAAACATTGGTTGAATTTGTCTTATTACTTGCTTCCTTTTAAGTACATAGAAGGGAAATAGGGAATACACTAGGCTAAAGCAATAGTCACATCTTTTAAAAGCTGGTTGCTATGTGATTGAAGTCCATTTCTTTGAATGACCAGTAGTTGTCAAATCCCCTTATAAGAAAAGTCTAACTATTTTAAAACTGAAACCAGTAACAAAGAATATATGGAAAACGGTCAACTCCACAAAAAATGTATATAACATAAATTGTGTGTTTTAATGAATCTACAATGCATAAATATATATTCATTATAGCTTACCAGTTATGCAAAATTCAGCAAAATTAAACCATAATAAAGAGGTATTCATGGACTGTTCCTGAAAATTCAAGATATGTACTGTGATTGTAATGTAAATAACTTTAATATACAGTATTTTAATCAATATAATTGCTATATTACAATAATGTGGTTTAAGAGACCATTACTTGCTTTTCAGTCATCTGATGTTATTCTTCATATACACTAGAAATTCAGTTATTAGAGACACTTTTGAGAAAATCTAACTATTTGACAAGTTTTACATGTAAAGGGTAGTTGGGGGATATTTTTCAAAATCTTCGTGTCGCATCCTTGGAAAATACTGAACTTAAATACCAAGTTTGGTATTTAACGGCCGTTTCCTTTAGACACACACTGACAGACTGAAGACAGACAGAGACACACACGGACATTTAACTAAAATTGATTTTATTTTTTATTTAGAGGGTCTCAAAACATATATTTCCGGTGAAATCTCGATATTGAAATTTTGGGTGCAATACAATACCTTCTCTATACACTATGTACATATGTGCAGAGAAAGTAATAAAACTGTGAGTAAATCCAGCTTGCGCTGCATTTCTGTAATTACCTGATAGTTTAGTGGCACAGATGGAGTCACTGATATCACTGTTACGGATGTCCGTCCTACGCTGCTTGCATAAGTGTGAGTAAACATATGCGCTTACTACATAAATTTACAGCTTCCCAGGAACATTTCTTTCCTTCCTACCTTTCAAAATTAGGAGAGGAAGTAAAAAAAAAAAAAAAATCTGATGTGTTCCATTCTTATGACCTTCTTAGTGTCTCTATTCTTAAACACCTTATTTTTTCACGTAGTCGAGATAAAAGTGAGCTTCCTTATAAACAGAAGCTAAATAAGTGAATGCTCTAGGCTAAACCGTTAGTCAAATCTTTTTAATCTGATTGTTATGGAATTGAAATCCTTTCGTATGAGAAAAGTTTAAGTATTTTATAGAATATCTCCGAAATGGTCAACTCCACGAAGAAAATGTATATGATATTAAGTGTGAGTTTAAGGAGATCTATATTTTTTGTGGAATAAGTTTTTGTCTATCTTTTACGGTTTATCAGTCATTCATATAGAATGAAGGGCTCTTCAGAGGCTATTCCCAGAAAATTCAGGATATACATTTTATTTATCAAGTAAATATATTTAATATGTGCTTTTTTAATCAAAATCGTTAAAGCCATTTTTGAGAAAAGCAACATCTTCTAAATTTGTTCCAAGTAAAGGATAGTTGGGGATGGAAGGATTTATTTGAAAATATTCGTGTCTCATCCTTGAAAGATAATGAATTTATGTACCAAGTTTGGTATTTAATGGACTTTTCGTTTTTGAACAATGCTGATCATAAACGTATACACGGACATTTTTCTAAAAATTCCTTTTTGGATTCAGGGGGTCTCAAAACATGTGTTTCCGGTGAAATCTCGGTATCAAATTTTGGGTGGAATACAATACTTCTTCTATACACTATGTGCATAGTGCATGTAGAGAAAGTAAAAACACAATATGGTCTCTTCAGTTACAAACTAATAAAGTCTGTAAAGAAGGTATAGGTGACGGTTAGATATCTTAGGGGGGACACCTCCTGTGCAATTTACGCAGATTGTGGTCAACAACCCCCAGGAAGAGGCGATGATTCACCTCAACAGTCCCTTACAGACCTAGGGAAAACCACAAAAAGCCCTATCAGACTTAATTATTAACAAACTATAATTTATAATAGAAACTACATGAGCATAATAAAAACTCAAATCAAATATTTGTATAAAATTATAATTGCAATAAACCTGACATGTCAACCTCTGGTAGCACTGATGCTTGGCACCATCAGAGAAAATGTTTTTCTCTCATTGTCACATTGGTGTTGTAGATTGAGCTGCAATTTTTATAGTGAAAATACATCGAAAACAGAAGAACCCTGTCAGTTTTCTCTATAATAGGTTATCATTCATTGAAATATAATTATATATAATATACATCTGCCTAGTACAATGCTAGCCGCTAATAAATGAACTTTGCCCGCACCGAGCTCTAAGTATCTGCGCGGAAGACCGCACTAAAGATAACTTTCAACGTAGAATTCAATTTTATTTTTATTTTTATTTTTTTTATTATATAAAACAGTAACGGAGTCTGATCAGGACTCCGGTACTGTATCCCAATTTACATTTCCCCCCGTACGTTTTACTGATTACTGGTTTTACTGTTTCTTTTACAAACATATACACATTGCACAAACATATAACACCCATGCCCAAGACGGGACTCGAACCCACGATCCCCTGCCCACGAAGCACCAAAGCGAGACGCTTTAGCGAGCGTGGCCATGGGGATCGGCAATTAGGAAAGAGAATGTAGCCAGGAGGTTTAATTTTTACTTTCTCTACTAATATTATGTGCAATGTACATAATTGTATTCCTCCCAAAAATTTTATACAGAAATGTCAGCAAAAATACAAGTTTCAGGATCCCTGAATAAAATCCATTTTTAGAGAAAAATCTTGTCTGGTCTCTCTGTGAATGCGTCTGTGAGCAACATAATTCAAAAAAGACAAGCTGGTTCAATACCAAACTTGATATTTAAGTTACGCATCTTCCAAGGATGCGACATGAAGGTTATCAGAAAAATCCATTAAAGATTTTTAGTAATTCTCTCTTTTCTCAAAATTGGCTCTAACGAATTTGATTAAAATACCGTATATTAAATATGTTTACATGGAAAATAAAATGTATATCCTGCATTTGTTGGAAATATCACCTGAAGACCTCTTCTATCTGAATGACTTTTGCATAACTAGCAAATCCATAAGAGATAGAAAAAAGATTACTATACAAAAAATGAGATCGCGCTAAAGCACTCCATTTAAGCAATGCACATTCATTTGGAGTTAACTATTTCCGAGATATTCCTTTTTTTTTTCAATGTTAAAATACTTATTCTTTTCCCAAACGGGAAGCCGTCATTCGTCTCCTGACCACGCAAAAGAGAAAGTAAATGAGTAATAAGACAATTTATCGCAATTAGCAAGAAGTAAATAGAAGAAAAATATTTTATAAGAATAGTTTTGCAGAAAAGGTAAAGAAAGTTATGTGAACGGAGCACATCATATTTTTTCCCAGTGATGGATAGCTACAAAAACGTAAAAAAAAAAAAAACAACAAAAAAACACAAAAACTAAAGAGATAAAAATTGCTCATTTTTGTAAGTCTTCGCGTTTAATATTTTTAAATACTGATATGTAAATTACATTGCTGAACAATTTATATTTTTAACACACTTTTTGTTTTCTCTACATTATACATACGTAGAGAACGAATAGCGCCCAATCCAAAATTTCGGCATCAGAAATACGCGTTTTAGGGTTTCCTGTATCCAAACAATTTTAAAAAGGTTCCTGTGTGTGTGTGTGTGTGTGTTTGTGTGTGTATGTGTGTCTGTGAACACGATAACTCAAGAACGAAAATTCGGTAAAATACCAAACTTGGTATTTAAGTTTGTTTTCTAAGAATTGGTTCTGAAGACTTCATTAAGGATGATTTTTACATAACTGATAAATCCTAAGAGACAGACAAAAATTTACAACACAAAAAATTTAGATATCCTTAAAACACACAATACATGTCATGCAGGTACATTTTTTCCTGGAGTTGAGCATATCTGGGATACTCCTTGTTATTGGTTTCAGTTTTAAAATAACTTTGTCATACGAAATTTATCGGACGATGAATGAAATTGGTGAAATGATGCTCAAATGATCTCCGGATCCATGGAGCTTAAAGTACTCGACATTCGTCTTCTCAGGATAAGGGAAAACCCAGGCGGGCTTTGACCATCTCTTTAGCCTAGTGCATATCTCTATTTCTCTTCTATTTACAAGGACGCACGTAAGAATATCTTTTTACAAATATTTAGAAAAAGTCGCGTGAATTTAATATATCAAACTTTTGAATTTTCAAACCTGGGCCTATGGGAGAGAAAGCGAAGACACTAGAATATTCGATCTACTAAGAAATTTCAGGTTGATCTATAACATCAATGTGACAATGCTCCTTTGTCAGTTCGAAATATAACTGTGCATTATTTACTATATGCTCACGTTTTCTTGGGCGCTCTGCTACCTAGCATTCATTCGGTAAGTTCGTACAATTTCGGAAGTAGTGCAATGCAACAACATTGAGACATCAAGTACGTTATACATCCGGGTTATCTAGTGGCTTCAGTTGCTCAGATTTCAGGTTTCCCAGAGTTCACGCTTATGCACAAGCTCTGTGTTTCGTTTAATAATTCGGCCAGTTCGCGGTATAAAGAGTAATTATTCACAATAATAGCTGATGGCGTCACGCCCTAGCTTCGCCGTAATACTAGTGTCCAAATAATGGTGTGCGCAAAGTAGTTGGGAGTTTAAAAATATTTCTGCAGTTTGCACTTTACAATTCCTTTAAGTGCAGGTGCATCATCGTACATATATTTTTACGAGGGTCGGCTGATAAGTCCTGGGGCTCTCAATGAAAACAGCATTTAAAAAAAATGTTTGCTTTATTTCTCGACATAAACTCCAGAAAGGTTAATATATTTGTCGTATCGGAGTTCTAATTTAATTAAACCATTTCTGTAGTACGATTTATCAAGGTCCTCAAAACAGTGTTTACGGAATCAATGACCTTCCCGTTGCTGTGAAACTCTTCGTCTTCCAAGAAATTTTTTGAGGTTTGGGAACAGATGGTAGTCACTGGGTGCTAGATCTGGCGAAAAGGATGGATGTTTAAGCAATTGCAACTTTAATTCGCACATTTTTCTCTTTGTAACGACTTAATGATGGACCTGAGCATTGTCGCGATGAAACAAGATTTCTTTTTAGCCAAATGAGGTCTTTTTTCTTTTCATGGTATCACTCAAACGTTGCAGTAAGCTAACGTAGAAGTCACCAGTGATACTATTACCCTTTTCCAAGTAATCAATAAAAATATTTAAATTTGTTAGCTAACAAAATTGACTTTGCCTCTTTTGGAGGTGGTTCACCGGACGCTATCCATTGTCTTGACTGTGATTTACTTTCTGGAGTGTAGTGATGTATCCAAGTTTCATCCATGGTAATAAGCCGTCTTAATGCGCTGAGATTAATACGGTAGAACTCCACATTCTTAACAGAAACAGCATTTCTTTGCAACTTTTGATCAGGTGTCCACAAACTTGGCACCCATCTTGCACAGACCTTGTGAAAGCCCAAAACATTGCTTAAAATATTACCTGCACGTTCTTTTGATATGTTTAAAACCTATGCTATCTCAAACAATTTTCATCTGCAGTCTTCCAAAACTAAGCAATGAATTTTTTCAATGGTCTCCGGATTTGTCACTTCTACAGGGCGTCCAGAGTGAGGATAATCACCAAAGCTCGTTCGCCCAATTTAAACTCTACAACTCACCTTTTAACCATTGAGTATGAAAACCTTTCAATGTACTGTCCATTTCCTCCTTTATTTCTTTAGGCGTTAAGCCTTTCTAATGGAAGTATTTAATTACTGCTCGTTTTTCCAAATCCTCCATTTTCGTGAAAAGTCTAAATTTGTCTTGTTTAAAATGCTTTGATTCGAACACTAAACAAGCTATTGACCTGTAACTATGGATACAAGCTAGTCTAGGGTTAAAGTATACGATGCTACCATCTAACTGAGGTCCGGGACTTATCAGCCGACCCTGCTGTGTGTGTGGGTGTGTGTGGGTGGGTGGGTGCGTGCGTGTGTGTGTGTGTCTCGCGCGGAAGGATTGTGCATTTATATGTTCATTTTTTTTTTTAAATCCATGGGCACTGCGGAGCCCGTAACTACTGCTACTGCTACTACTACTACTACTATTACTACTGCTACAACTACCACTATAACTACTACTACCAGTACTATTACTATTACTACTACTATAACTACTATTACTACTACTACTACTACTACTACTATAACTACTACTATTACTACTAGAACAACTACAACCACTACTACCCACAACAGCACTACTACTACTGCAGAGCAATTTGGTATTTTTTCCTAAAATAAAGTACATTTTGTCAAGAAAATACCGGGAATTGATCATTTAAAAATCCTGTTTAAAAGGGAATTCGAAATGATTGTTGTCGCTAAGTTGGTACAGCTTTCCTCTATACCCACGCGAAGTTTGATCATGTGTCATCTAGTTTGTTTACAGTACGCCATTTTGTTAGTTCATCTCAAAGGTGATTTGCGATTTTACGATGGATATAAATATTGAACAAACAATCTGTCATTGCAAATGGTATTTCGTGTGCCGAATCGCTGAAAATGTTACATAGGGCTTACGGTGAATCGACTTTATCAAAAACACGTGCATATGAGTGGTAGAGTGCATTCAAAAGTGGTCGAGATGTGGTGGAAGATTTGACTCGTTCTGGTCGGCCATCAACGGTTTCAACTGAACTGAACATCGCTAAAGTGAAGAAAATGGTGTCTGAAAATCGTCATTTAGGTCTGAGAGAGATTGCCGCTTAGCTTTCTGTGTCTCATGAATCGATTCGTAGAATTTTAAACGATTGTTTGGGCATAACAGGCGTTGCAGCTCGGTTAGTTCCTAAAGACTTGAATTTTCTACAAAAACTCAATCGCGTAAGGATTGCTGAAGACATGCTAGAACGAGCCAGTTCCGACCCCACATTCATGAAACGCATTGTAACGGGTGATGATGAGACGTAGATTTACGAGTTTGACACTCAAACCAGTCAACAAGCTTCCGAATGGTGCCTTCCAACTGAACCGAAACCTAAAAGGCCACGTCAAACTCGATTAAAACTAAAGGTCATGTTGACAGTTTTTTTTCGATTATCGCGATGTCGTGCACTCAAAGTTCTTGCCACAAGGTCAGATGGTAAATAAATACTATTATCTGAGCGTTATGCGGAGTTTGAGAGAGTAAATTCGGCAAAAAAGATCAGATTTGTGGAACGACAACTCATGGATTCTGCACCACGATAATAAACCAGCTCCCAAGGCTATTATTGTGAACGAATTTCTGGCCAAAAACTCAACAAATTTCTTCGATAAACCACTGTATTCACCTGATCTGACTCCTGTTGATTTCTTTCTCTTTCCAAAACTAAAGTTACCACTTCGAGGCACCCGTTTTCAGTCGATAGAAGACATAATGGAAAATTCGCGGCGACAATTGACATCGATTCATAAAAGTGCCTACAAAAAATGCTTTGATGATTGGAGTATTCGTTGGCATAATGTATAATTTCAGAAGGGGCCTACTTTGAAGGCGATTGAATAAAACTGGATGAATAGTTCATTTTTTGTGTTTTATTGACCAATTCCCGGAACTTTCTTGACACAGTAGTATACGACTATGTATGAATCCTTTGTGATATTCGTCGGTCTGAGTAGTGCAGTTGGTTATGCCCTTGCTTTCTAAACTGAAGGTCGCGGATCCAAACCCGGCCCAGTTAGATGGTTTTTAAGTGTGCTTATAAGCGGCATGATTTACTGGCATGTTAAAGAACTCCAACGAAACGAGATTCTGGCACTGATATGAACCTGGCAGATGACAAAATAATTTAATTTAATTGAATTTAACTTTATGATCTTCTACTGTAAAGGCAAAAGATTGGTGTTTCATTTGTTACCTGACTTACATTTAGCTCTTCTTTTATAAGACATGTAATTTTCTTTGATTTTGTTAATTCTTAATGATAAAAGAATAGAAAAATAAGTTTTCATAACAGAATATCAAATTCAAAGTTCGAGAGAACTTTTCAGACTTGTGTTAAACGTTACCTATGCCAAATTTGGTCTGAATCGCTACTAAATATTGTATTCAATACAAAGAGATTTTCTAACTTTGATATGAAAATAAACCCGGTGCGTAGAAAAAGTGCTCTGAGTTGGATTTGTTTTTCTTTTCTTTCCGTTTAAGGAATCCCTGTTCTCGATATTTTTAGCAATTTTAATGCTCTGTGGCCTTTTCTGTCATGCGTTTTGCGTTGCAAGGTTGAAAATAAATAAAGAAAAAAGTGTACTAAACATTAAGAGCAAAACGAAGAGAATCAAAGAAAATAAAAACAAATGATTTTCAAGTACAAGCTTAAGAATGTTCTATCTACTACTTCTGTATTATTTCTAGAAGATTATCAGCAATCATTTGGTTGTTGTATGAAACTTCTATGACACCAAAACAATAAAATCTGATTTAACTCAATAAGAAAGAAAGTAAAGAATAAATTAAAAGGAAAAAATAAAGTAAGGCAGAGGCCTTGAAGATTCAAATAATTACAAACAGACAAACAAAAAATATCTCCCGATTACAAGTTGAAATTAATGCAATGCACACACGATAGTGGTCTAAAAATAAGGTTTTTATGTATTGGAATACTTTTCGTTTCCTTTGTAACGTTTTCAAGGATAAACTACTCACCTGATGAATGTTAGAAAAATAAAAGTGGCAAATAATGGATTTCTTTCTTTTATTTTGTTTTGCTTTTTATTAACATAGGAGCAGTTGCTCATTAATTAGTACTGATTTCAGGAAGGTAGAAAGCAAAAGCTGGGAAAATCTGTATAAGTTGCGAAAGCCTGCGCACAGTAAAAAAATCTAAAATAGTTTTTGTGTAGCCTTGCAATTTTATGTAATTAGCTGTAATTTGTAGTATTAATAGTTAAAAAGGAATTTCTAGATATATAAAGTTATGAACGACGAACGAATGTATATAAATATTTATTAGCTTGTTTCCTTAAGGGAAATATTGTCTCCTGATTCTGTTTGAAAAATTGTGCTTAGAGACGAAAAGAAACAAGAAGAAGAAGTTATAATGGAATGATTTCTTGAATATCACGATGATGTATCGTGTAAATTCAGAGAATAATTAATCTCTTAAAGAAATACTTTCACTTAAGAAGATAAGTGTAAAATTAGTAAACAGACTGTAACCTATAAATTTTAAAAAATAAAAATGTTTAGTAAAGGACTTGAAGTAAGCAATCAAGCGTGAGTTTTAAATACGCTATTGGGAAAAACTACTTCGACTTATAAGTTATATCGATATTGTAAATTGTAATTTATTATGTTATCGATGTGTTAAATTAATTGAATTTTCGATCCTCAAAGTTAATAATATTATTATTAAATTCTAGAACTTAACTAGTTTATTCAGTAGCAAGTTTTTCCTCGTACTAATCTCCTGAGAAAGAGTCCATGAAATTTAAATTATATCTTAAAAATAGCTAGCTGGTCACGCATACACAAAATATAAATTTATTAACCAGAATAGAAAGCCACTGAAGAGGCATTATAACAATGGAAAGCGAATATTATTGGACGGAAACAGTTTTACCGTTTCTCAGGTAAACCAACATACCGATAATAAAATCTCTACCACAGTTAAGAGAGCTCAATGCTAAAATGTTATGACGATTCCATGGTTACATCATAAGAGAGTGAAATAAACGTAAACAAGCCACTCTCAGTTTTCTACATGGTCAGGGACATAGTGTATACAAACTCTCAACGGAGCATATGTAGAATGAGACACAATATCGGGACCTCCGCGCCCTGGATAACGAGGCGTATCCGCCAGCGCTAGCCGGAAAACGACTGCCTGGAGATACTAAAAGGAGGCGCTCTGCTCCGATGTAAATCCCAGGAGTGCTAATGCGACAGGAATATTTCTATATAGTACCTCCCACCTACCGCGAAATCTCTCGAACCTCCTGCGAGTATATTTCAGCGAGCGTTCTCGCGACAGAGAGGTAGCAGAGTTTTTAAGACTTAAAGCTAGTGTTGCTGTGCAAGAGAATACTTGTGTTTGACAGTTACCAAACAAACTGGACAGAAAAGAGGAGTCCAGTTTTGGACAGTTGGGGAGCATCCCGTATTCGACATTGCGGAATGAAGCGGGAGGAAGAAGATTCTGCTGCGTATGTGATTTATTACGCTGCTACGAACAATAATATCTCATGTGTTATAGTTACATGTTTCTTTCTTTTTTCTTTTTTTTTCTGTTTCCTCTATAGTTTATTAGCTGCTATGCAAACTACTTACAAAACTGTATCCTTCTAACTACTAAATTTTAATCGAAATAAAAATAGCTTCAATATGCACTTCGTTGTATACTCAAAGTGAATAGCAACAATCAAATATTTTAAACAATGGAAATGGAGTTTTACTTATGGACGCTCTTTAACAGCTGTTAAAGAGCGTCCCATTCTATGTTGAGTGTGAAAGACCACTTAATTTTGCTCAGAGCCTCTTTATGAGGTCTGAGGTTCTTTTACGTGCCGTAAATCTCCGACACGAGATCAACGGCTTTACTTTCCTTCCGAAGGAAGCCATGCTAAGGATTTTTACGGCCAAAAAAATCCATCGTCCGGATATTAACCCACGACCTTGGATGTATGAGACTATCATGCTAGTCCAAACAGGGTGACATCAAATGTTTAAGAACTGGACATTAAATGCAGGCCTTAAATTTCCATAACCCTTCCATGCAATAGCCAGGAACAGCTGAAAATCGAGGATTTTAAAAAGAATGCTAAAGAATTGATCAATATGAACCATTAATGACGATTATCTTGGAAATGGCTTATTTGACATAAATTATTATTTGGGAGTGACTATGTGTTAAATAGATCCCATTGTTCTTCATAGAGTACTTTTAGTCTATTGCTTAAATAGATCTAGACTTTTTCCGAATGAATAAGACTTCCAAATGTCTCTAATGTAAGATACTTCACCAAAATCGTTTGAACTATTTTTGACAAAATAAAAGAAAATTAAAAAAATATTGTCCATTAGTGCGGTTGGGGAGATTTTCTTAAAAAATTCTTGAAAATCTACGGGTCACATCTTTGGAAGGTTTCGTTTCGTAATCGGCTTACTCTCCCCGAATTTATAGAAGTGACACCCTCCTAGGACTTACAAGCCAATGCCTAGGGGTCGGAAACTTGTCGGGGAGCCAACGGCACGAAACCACAGAATGAGAGCCTGTTATGAGGGGCCTGCCTGTAGTAGCCAAGCATGAACATGAGGAAGTGGATGATATGAAATGTAAGTGAAATTGAAGATTGGAAAGGCGATGATGGAGCAAATGGTGAAATGAATGGCGGTGGAAACTGGAGGACCCGCAGAAAACTCGCCAAGAAGACGTTTCGTCCACTTCGAATCCCAAATACGGGCGCTTGGGATAGGGCATGTTGCTTTATTAATAGCTATTGCATGAATATTAAATTTTGGAAGATGAAAGTATGTTTTGTATTTGGATTGTTTATTAAATAAACATTCATTTTTAACTGTTTTGGCCGGGCCGCCTAGATGGGAGGCGAACGGTCTGACCACACACTCACGGCGCCGCCCTCTTTGGAAGGTACTGATCCTAAATACCAAGTTTGGTATTCAAGATTTACATTTTAAAACATCTTGATGCCATAAAAATATCTTACCAATGCTATTTTAATAAAAATGAGAGCATTTTGCGAAAATCGCAAGTTTCGAGAAATGTTCCGTGTTAAAGAGTAGTTAGGGGTGGAGAGGTTTTCTTGAAAATCTTCATGTACTATAGTTAATGCAGGACTTACATATCAAGTCAGGCATTTAACCGACTTGTCTTTTTACTTTCTCTGGCCCGTATATACAATGTACATAGCGAATAGAGAAGGTGTTTTATTCCACCCATACTTAGAAATTGACATTTCACCGGAAATGATTGTTTTGAGAACCCCTGAATCGAAAAAAAAGTTTAGAAACATGTCCGCGTGTATACCTGTCTGCCTGTCAGTGTATCTGTGTGAGTCTGTGAGCAGCAAAGCCCAAAAATGAAAAGCTAGTTAAATACCAAACTTGGTATTTAAGTTTAATATCTTCCATTGATACGACACGAAGATTTGCAATAAAATCCCCCCACTCCAACTACTCTTTACATGGAGCATTTTTCGAACATTTTGATTTGCTAAAAAATGAGACCAATGTTTTATTAAAATGTCACATGTTTAACATATTTTTATGAAACAAAATGTATATCTTGAATTTTCTGGGAATAACCTCTGAAGACTTCTTCTTCTGGATGACTTTTGTATAACTTTTGTATGACTAGTAAACCGTAAAGTTTACTACACAAAGATGTATAAGTATCTCATTCAACAAATAATTTATGCCATATGCACTTTTTGTAGACTTAACCATTTTCAATATATTTCGAGATATTGGTTTCAGTTATAAGATACTTATGTTTTCTCAAACGAGAGACGTCTGTCTTTTCTTAGCAAATAAAAGAGAACCAGATTTCAGTTGTTTCCCTTAGCAACTGGCTTTTACAAAATTTGGTCGTTTTTAGCCTAATGTATTCCTTTATTTCCCTTCAACTTATAAAGAAGCAAGTAGTGAGGTCAATTCTAACAATGTACCTTGATTGTATGATACAGAGAAAAGAATTATCTTTTATAAGGAAAGTTTGTTTGTGGAACAGCTAGAGTGGAACAGCTATCTCTTACGGTTTACCAATTATGGAACATTTTGCAAAACTCATCCAGAATAAAGAAGTAATTAAAAAAAAAAAGTATTTGTGATAAAAATATCTTTAATATGCAGTGATTTAATCCAAATTATTAGAGCCATTTTTAAGAAAAACAAAATTTTCAAAACATTTCCCATGTAAAGGGTAGTTTGTGATGTGGGAATTCTTTTGAAAATCTTCGTGTCCCAACCTTGGAAGATACTAACATAACTGGTTAGGTTATCAAGCTCTTTCAGTTTCTGAGGTATACTGTCCACAGATACACACATGCGCGCGGACGTTTTTCTAAACATCTGATGTATTCCATTCACATTACTTTCTCTAGCTGTTCTACAAACAAATTTGCTCATGAAACATTATTATTATTATTATTATTATTATTATTATTATTATATCTACATCAATATAATCAAGATAAACATTATCAGAATTGGCCTAATTACTTACTTCTTTATAAGTTGAAGGAAAACAAGCGAATACACAAGCTAAAGCAATTGTCAGATTTTTAAAGGCGGTCGCTAATGTGAATGGTACAGTCAGATTTTTTAATTAAAGATACACACACACATGCACACACACACAGACGAACTTTTTCTACAAATACTTTTATGGATTCGGAGGACTCAAACATATATTTCCAATGTAATCTCGAAGTCGAATTTATAGCTGAATTACTCTCCTAATTACTATATGTAGTAGAGAAAATAAAATTTTTATTAGTTTTCTACACAATGCATAATTGTAAGTGTAATTGAAGGTGAAAGTATCATAATTCAAAACGACTTCCAAAATGGAGATTCAGAAGCGAATGGTACATGTTATACTACTGTGCCCTCGTTATTCTATATCCGAACCACACTCAATTCATTGCAGTGCAATGATAGATGCCGCAAAAGTTAAACATCGTCATCGCCTTCCTGGGTAAAAATGTTTATCCTTTTAAGCTTACTTGACGAAGAAGCGAGAAGGCGTCATCACAGTTTCTCCGTTTGCCAATAAGAAAAATGCATTCCTTTTTAAACGAAGCAGTCCGGATATAAGACTGGAAGCTGTCAAGGCGAACAACCTCGCGAAAATTTTCCAGGACTTTCGCTGGCTCGATAAAATACACACGCAAGTTGAGCTCATGATTCAAATTATTGCGGAAACTTACAGGTGAATCAATTTTAATGTATAACAAATCGGATGTGTTCCATTCACATGACTTTCTCTACATCTCTGTAAAAATTGTTATTAAAAAGCTTATTTTTCAACTGCATATGTTAATCAAGATAAACATAAGCATAATTGTCCTTATTACTTGGTCCCTTGTAAGTAGAAGGGCAAAAATTAATATGCTCCATTCACATGATGTCCTCTACCTATTCGATTAACAAACCTTTTATTGAAAACATTAATCTGTTATCTACATCATACTAATCAGGTTAAACATTAACAGACTTAGTCTTATTATTAGATTCCTTCAAAGAAGAAGGAATATAAGAAAATGCAGAGGCTAAAGCGCTAGTCTAGTCCTTTAAAAGCCGGTCGCTATGTGAAACAGTTGAAAATCCATTATTTTAGCTTGCCAGGAATAAACAAACGAGAAATGAAAAAAAAGATGTCTCGCCGTTTAAGAAAAGTGAAGTGGACTAAACTGAAACCAATAAACCAGAAAATCTCAAAAATAGTTAGCTCTGCAAAAATAAAACATAAAGTGTGTGTTTTAAAAATATCTCTATTATTTGTGTAGTAAAATTTTGTTTTATCTCTTACGATTTTCTAGCTATACAAATGAAGAGGTTTTCAGAGCCTATTCCCAGATAATTGAAGAAATAAAATTTCCTTTGTCACAGAAATATCTTAAACATAAGAAACTTTAATTAAAATCGTTAGGGCCATTTTCGAGAAAATTGAATTTTCGAAAATTTTTCCATATAAAGGGTAGTTTGGGGTGAGGGACTTTCTTGAAAATATTCGTGTCACATCCTTAAAAAATATTCAACTTAAATATCAAGTTTGGTATTTAATGGACTTTTCGTTCACACACACTCGCACACACTCTCACACACAGATACACAGACGAACATTTTTCTAAAAATGCTTTTTTTTTTTGGATTCAGGGGGTCTCAAAACATATATTTCCGGTAAAATCTTAGTATTGAATTTTTGGTTGCAATGCAATATCTTCTCTATACACTAAGTACATAGCACGTATAGAGAAAGTAAAAAGGAATGAAATACGCAAGTCATCTTACTCTGTTTATGGCAACAAGGGGTCATAGTCACACTGGTGTCACACATTAGGCTGCAATTTTTTCTTTCTCTACATAGTAATGGTACATAAGTAGGGAAGGTATTGCATTCCACCCAAAAATTCGATACTGACATTTCGCCGGAAATGCATATTTTAGGGTTCCCTGTATAAGAAAAGGAGTTTTAAGAAAAAGGTCCGCGTGCGTGTTGTGTGTGTGTGTGTGTATGTATGTGTCCGTGTGCTTGTGAACACGGTAATTCAAAATCGCAAAGTTGGTAAAACACCAAACTTTGTATTTAACTTTAGCATTTTCCAAGTATGCGACACGAAGATTCTGAGGAGCCTTCCTCCACCTCATACAACGCTTTACATGGGAAAAATTAAGACCATTTTGATTTTATCAAAAAAAGGCTGTAATGATTTTGATTAGAATAATTTAATTTAAAGATATTTACGTGACAAATAAAATATATATCTTAAATTTTCCGGGAGTAACCTCTGAAGACCTCTTTATTCTGGATGAATTTGGCTGAAATTTGCATAACTTGTAAACTATAAGAGAAAGACAAAAACTTTCTTCAGAAAAATGTAGATCTCGTTAAAACACAATTTATGTCATATATTTTTTTTCTGTAGTTGACCATTTTTCAGTAATTCCTTGTTGTTGGTTTCAGTTTTAAAATACTTAAAAACATTTCATATACAAGAATTTGTCAACTCTTGGCAATGCAAAGAAACAAATATCAACCACATGGCAAACAGTGTTTAAAAGATTTGCCTATCGCCTTAGCCTAGTATATACCCTTAGTTCCCTTCTACTTACAGAAAGAAGTAATAAGGATATTTCTGCTAATGTTTATCTTGATTAACATGAGGTAAATAAAAGAATAACAATTTTAACAATAATTTATTACAGAAATGTAGATGCAATGTAGAGAAAGTCATGTGAATGAAACATATCAGATTTTAGTTGCTATGAAAAAACACAGTACTATTATATTAATTATTTTTAAAATTAGACTATGACTAGTATCAACATTTCAGTACATCATTTTATTGCACACATTCTGAAATACACCGGGGAAACGTTTCAGATCTGCAGCAGCATTCTTGAGCAAGAAGATGGATTTGAATATGGGAAAATAACGACAAAACAGCTTGGGAAAAATGATATTAAAGTTTGACATACAGAGTCATTTAACCAGCTCAAAGCAAAAACTTTTATTACATCCGCCCATTGCAAATATGTACTTTAAAGTACGAGGTTCGGCTAATAAGTCCCGGGCCTCACACAGATATGATGCCACTAGTCCAGTTAGACGGTAGCATTGTATAGTTTAACTCTAGACTAGCTTGTATCTATAGTTACAGGTCAATAGCTTATTTAGTTTTCGAATGACAGTATTTTAAACAAGACAACTTTAGAGTTTTCACGAAAATGGAGGATTTGGAAAAACGAGCAGTGATTAAATACTTCCATTTGAAAGGCTTAACGCCTAAAGAAACTCGAAAGAAATGGACAGTACATTGAAATACATATTCAACGATTAAAAGGTCGGTTGCAGAGGTTAAAATGGGACGTTCGAGCACTCTGGACGGCCTGTAGAAGTAACAAATCCGGAGACCATTGAAAAAATTCATCGTTTAGTACTGGAAGACCGCAGATTAAAGTTGTTTGAGATAGCAGAGGCTGTAAACATATTAAAAGAACGTTTAGGTAATATTTTAAGTAATGTTTTGAGCTTTCACAACGTCTGTACAAGATGGGTGCTACGTTTGTTGACACCTGCAAAGAAAAGCTGTTTCTGTTAAGAATGTGGAGCTCTATTGTAAAAATCCCAGTGAATTTTTGAGACGGTTTATTACCATGGATGAAACTTAAATACATCACTACACTCCAGAATATAAATCACAGTTAAAACAGTGGATTGCGCCAGGTGAACCAACTCCAAAAAGGGCAAAGTCAATTTTGTCAGCTAACAAGGTTATGGCGAGTGTTTTCTGGGATACACAGGGAATTATTTTTATTGATTACTTGGAAAAGGGTACAAGTATCACTGGTGACTATTTTTCAAGCTTTCTGCAACGTCTGAATAATGAGGTGAAAAGAAAAATTCCTCTTTTGAAAAAAAAAAAAAAAAAATTGTTTCATCACAACAATGCTCCAGCCCTTCGTGCAGTCATTGCAATGGGAAATATCTGATGTGTACCATTCACATGACTTTCTCTACATCTCTGCAACAAAGTACTCTTAAAAAGCTTAAACTTCTATTTACTTCATGTTACAAGGTCTTAATACTTGGTACCTTGTTGCTATGTTTGCTTTGTTCCTTGCTGGTTGCTATGTCACTGAAGTTCCTTTGTTTGTATGGAAGCAGTTGACAAATGCCTATATGAGAAAAGTATAAGTTTTCATAGCAGAAACCAAAGTCCATCTCTTATGGTTTATCAGTTATTCAAAATTCCGTAAAATTCATCCAGAATAAAGTAGTCTTCGGAGGCTATTCCCAGAAAATTCAAGATAAACATTTTATTTGCTAGGTAAATGTCTTTAATATACGAACTTTTAATCAAAATCGCTAGAAGCATTTTTAAGATAATCAACAAATTCGAAAAAAGTTCCATGTAAAGGGCAGTTTGGAGTGGGGGGAATTTTTCCAAAATCTTCGTATCGTATCCCTGGAAGAGTTAAATACCAAGTTTGGTACTTTACCAACTTTTCGTTTTTGAGTTATCGTGTTCACAGACACATGGATACACACACACACCCACACACAAACACACACACACACACACACACACACACACTTCCACACTCACTCACCCACACGACCCTTTTTGTGAAAATGCTTTTTTGGATACAGGGGACCCTAAAACATATATTTCCGTTGAAATCTCGGTATCGAATTTTTTGGTGGAATGCAATACCTTCTCTATACACTATGTACATAGTGCGTTTAGAGAAAGTAAAAAATATGATGTGTTCCATTCACATAACTTCCTCTACTTCTCTGCAACAGATTACTCTATTTACTCCATCTAATCGAGAAAAAATAGCAGAAATAGTCTTATTACTTGCTTCCTTGTTATTAGAAGCAAAATAAGGGGGTACCTTAGGTTAAAATGATAGTCAAAAGCTGGTTGCTATGTGATTGAAGCCCTTTGTTTCAATGGACACGAGTTCGCAACGTCCTGTATGAGAAAAGTGTAAGTTTTTTTATAGCTGAAAACAAAACAAGGAATATCTAAAAAGCAATCAACTTCACGAAAAAAATGTATATAACATAAATTGTGTGTTTTAACGTGCTCTACATTTGTTGTGTGGTAAGTTTTTGTCCCTCTCTCACGGTTTAGCAGTAATGCAAAATTCTGTAAAATTGACCCAATATAAAGTAGTCTTCAGAGGCTATTCCTAGAAAATTCAAAATATACATATTATTTGTCATGTAAATATCTTAAATATACGATATTTTAATCAAAATCGTTATAGCCATTTTTGAGAAGATCAACATTTTCGAAAAAAGTTCCATGTAAAATGTAGTTTGGGGTGGGTTTTTTTCCCTCAAAATCTGCGTGTCGCTTCCCTGCTAGATACTAAACTTAAATACCAAGTTTAGTATTTTACCGACTGTTCGTTTCTTAGTTATCGTGTTCACAGACACACGGACACACGGACACACACGGACCTTTTTCTGAAAATACTTTTTTTGGATACAGGTGACCCTAAAACGTATATTTCCGGTGAAATCTCGGTATCGAATTTTTTGGTGGAGTGCAATACCTTCTCTATACACTATGTACATAGTTCGTATAGAGAAAAAATGTCCGGATTAAAGTTGGAATTGCTTGAACATGCACCTTATTCGCCAGATCTAGCACCCGGTGACTACTACCTTTTCCCAAACCTCAAAAAATCTCTTGGAGTACGAGATTTCACTGCACATTGACGCGGAAAACAGCTATTTTGAGGTCCTTGTTAAATCCACTACAGAGATGATTTAACTAAATAGAACACTGATATGACAAATGTATTAGTCTTTCAGGAGATTATGTTCAGAAATAAATAAAAAAAAAAAATGCTGCTTTAATTGTGAGCCCCGGGACTTATCAGCCGACCGAAGTATGGTGAATTTTTTATCAAAAAGTATAAAGTTTTTTTTTACCAAATCACTCAAACCATCTAACATATTTTAAAATATGTAATGAAATATGAAAACACGTGGTATGTAATATCAAATAAACATGTATATATGATGCATAAAAATAACTTAAAATTACATTAGAAGTCCAAACTTTAATTAAAAATTAACTTATTTCACTAGATAATAACTAGAAAATCGTAAGAGATAAGACAAAACTTTACTGCAAAAATAATGTAGATCTCCTTAAAGCACACAATTTATTTCATATACTTTTTTTTTTTTTTTATATATATATATATAGGGTTAACTGTTTTCGAAATTTTCCGGACTATTGGTTTCAATTTTAGGTCATTTAAACTTTTCTTAAACGGGAAGACCTCTTTCTCCTCGTTGCTCGTTTATTTATTCCTGGTAAGCAAAAATAATGGATTTTCAACTGTTTCACATAGCGACCGGCTTTTAAAGGACTCGACTATCCCTTTAGTCGGTGCACTTTCTTATATCCCTTCTACTTGGAAGATAGTAATAAGACTAATTCTTTTAATGCTTATCCCGATTAGTATGTGGTAGATAGCAGATTAATGTTTTCAATTAAAGGTTTATTAACCAAATAGGTAGACGACATCATGTGAATGGAACGCATTAAATTTTTGCCCTTCTACTACGTGGAACCAAGTAATAAGGACAATTTATACTTATGTTTATCTCGATTAAAACATGTAGTTAGAAGAATAAGCTTTTTAACAATAATTTGTTACAAAGATGTAGAGAAAGTCATGTGAATGGAACACATCAGATTTGTTATACATTACAATTGCATTCACCTGTTAGTTTCCGCAATAATCTGAATCAAGAGCTCAACTTGCGTGTGTATTTTATCGAGCCAGCGAAAGTCCTGGAAAATTTTCGCGAGGTTGTTCGCCTTGACAGCTTCCAGTCTTATATCCGGACTGCTTCGTTTCAAAAGGAATGCATTTTTGCTTATCGGCAAACGGAGAAACTGTGATGACGCCTTCTCGCTTCTTCGTCAAGTAAGCTTAAAAGGACAGACATTTTACCCAGGAAGGCGATGACGGTGTTTCACTTTTACGGCATCTATCATTGCGTTTAACAGTGGCAAAATGTACTGTAATGAATCGATTGTGGTTTGCATATTGAATAACGAGGACACAGCAGCGAAACATATACAATTCACTCTTTACTCTCCATTTAAACAGTTTTTTTGAATCATGGTATTTACACCTTCATTTACACTTACAGTTATGCAATGTGTAGAAAATTAATAAAAAAAATATTTCCTATACTATAAAAAATTCGATATCGAGATTACACTGGAAATACATGTTTGAGATGCCAAATCCATAAAAATATTTGTATCCGTCTGTGTCCGTGTGCGTCATAGAATGGCGTAACTAATGATGATGTGTTTCATTCACATTAGCGACCGGCTTTTAAAAGATATGACTGTCACTTTAGCCTGTGCGTTCGCTTATTTTCCTTCAACTCACAAAGCAGTAAGCAATAAGATCAATTCTGGCAATGTTTATCTTGATTAGCATGATGTAGCTAAAATAGTAACAATCTTTTGTAAGAAAATTTGTTTGTGGAACAGCTAGAGAAAGTCATAGAGATTTTTAGAAAAAGGTCCGCGCGCGTATGTAGATGTCTGCAGACAGCATACTTCAAAAACTAAAAGAGCCAAAAAATAAAAGTTGTCATTTATGTTAGTATCATCCAAAGTTGCTACACGAAGATTTTCAAAAGAATCACGTCATCACAAACTACCATTTACATGGAAATTGTTTTGACAATTTTGTTTTTCTCAAAAACGGCTTTAACGATTTTGATTAAAATAACTGTATATTAAAGATATTTTCATCTGAAATAAAATGTATATTTTGAATTTCCTCTTTATTCTGGATGAGTTTTGCCGAATTTTGAATAATTGGTAAACCATAAGGGATAGACAACAATTTACTATACAAAAAATGTAGAGCTCGTTAAAATACACAGTTTATGTCATTTAATTTTTTCATGGAGTTGACCGTTTTTGAGATATTCCTTTTTATTAGTTTTAGCTTTAAAATACTTATACGGGAATTTGTTAACTCCTGTCCATACAAACAAAGGTACTTCAATCACATAGCAACCAGCTTTAAAAAGGTTTGACTATCGATTTAGCCTAGGGTACTCCCTTATTTCCCTTCTACTTCCCTTTCTGCCATTTTTTTCTCGATTAACATTAAGTAAATAGAAGAATAAGCTTTTTTAAGAATAATTTATTGCAGAGATGTAGTGAAAGCAATGTGAATGGAACATATCAGATTTTACTTTCTCTATACGTACTATGTACATAGTACATAGAGAAAAATTCGATACCGAGATCTCACCGGAAATATATGTTTTGACACCCTCTGAGTCAAAAAAATCATTTTTAGAAAAATGTCCGTGTGTGTGTGTCTGTGGGCAGCATAGCTCAAAACTGAAAAGACCGTTAAAAACCAAACTTGGTATTTAAGTTTGATATCTTCCAAGGATGCGACACGAAGATTTTCAAGAAAATCCCCCCACCCCAAACTACCTTTTACATGGAAAAAAACACAATTTATGTTATATGCATTTTTTTTCGTGGAGTAGATCGTTTTTAAGATATTCCTTTCATTTTAGTTTCAGCTTTGAAAAACATACTTTTCTCATACAGGAATTTGTCAACTCCTGTCCATACAAACAAAGAAACTTCAGTCACTTAGCAACGAGCTTTTGACTGTCACTTTAACCTATGGTACTCCCTTATTTTTCTTCTACTTAAAAGGAAGCCAGTAATAAGACTATTCCTGCTAATGTTTTCTCAATTAGCATGCAGTAAATAGAAGCATAAGCTTTTTAACAATAATTTGTTGCAGAGATGTAGAGAAAGTCATGTGAATGGAACACATCAGATTTTTTTTAATATTAATGCTTATGTTTTATTAATGTTTATGTTTTATTGCCCAATATTCCCTGCCAACCAGATCATACAAATGTGTATACAAGGATAATTGACCTGGACTACAAATATATTCCGCAGCAAAGAGATGGACCATCAACCTGGTCACTCCCTTTCTGTAGAAGTATCCTACTGCGCGACTTAACAATGTGCGTCATTTCTGTTTAGGAAAAACCTTGCTGTGCCAAGAATTTAAAATGCAGAGGTCATCGGTTCGTTGTTAAAGCAGACAAAGGGAGGCTATGTTTGAAAGACAGTTAATTCACACCGTTCCGTGACATTTCCTTTCACTGGCTCTGAACCTTCTTCTTTTGAGACCTTGCATAGTTAACTTGACTGTCTTTAAAGTATTTAGCACTGTTGCTGGACAGAACAATGGAACCAAAGTGAATATTGCTAATTAAGGGGACTAATCTGTGAATTTTCCAAAAATTAATCACAAGCACCAGTTGCACCTAGCACCTCGACCTTCAGAGGATCTTTGGTGCCGCAGGAGACGGCACAGAGGACAGAGACGCGCAGAGTTCCCTAATAGTTCCAAGCTTGACTACTCGGCCACTCGCCTAAACTCCCTCGAAGTATTCAGCCACATTGCTCGGAGCCCGGCTGAAGGGGGAGCGTGATAACCAATGTGTACTGGGCGTAGGTAATAGCACATGGACTTAATCTTCGTGTCACTTTATTTAGCGTCACGATTGCTTACCCTCAATGCTGAGGTGTGTTACATATTGTAAGCTATCCCCTGTAAGTCATGAATAACTCGCTTATTTTTGTTGCGCATCCAAGGTGGAACAGTCTATCACTGTGAAGTAAACACGGTCTAGGTCTAGTAGTGGAGGCTCAACTGCTTCCCTCTGGCAGGAAAGCTGAAATCGCGAGCCTTTACGCCATCTGTCCATAACCGATCAAACCGCAGCCCCTTAGTCAACCTGAAGGATGTAAGGGAAATGAAATGAGGTAGAGGAGAATCGTGGCAGAGCATTCGCCTGGGAAACCAGAAAAAATGCCATGGCCAGAGTGGGCGGCCATCGAGAATCGAACCTGGGCTTCCCGAATACGAGCCTCGTACCTTACCGAGCAGTCAGCATGTTCGGTATCAAAGCCTAAATATTCTACTGATATTGTGAACTTTTTACATCTGACGTGCAAAGAAGCGTGATTGCAAAGTTTCACATTAGCTAGCTATATGTTACGTGATTTCTAAATTATTGACTTTAAAATGCAAATTTAAGCTATTAGACAACAAAGTAAATGATCTTTACGTAATAATTTTCATAACTTATAAACATAATATTCTATGTATGACGCTAAGTAAGGTAAAACATATTTACTACAGTAAATAACTCAATACAACAAAATTTTACATTCATACACTAAGTGAAGTTTACAGAACCTGTATTGAAAATGCTATATGTTCCATATTATTACTTTCTCTGACTAATACCAAACAAAATATTCTTATAACATTTTATTTTTCTATCTACTTAATGCTAATCAAGACATAAATTAGCAGAAATTGTCGTTTTGCGAAGGACGTTCAATAACTCCTTTATAAATCCAAGAAATTCCACACGTAGCATCAAAAAAAGTTTGTTATCTCTTACTAGATTGCAGTTAAAGTTTCAGCTATATCCATCAGGTGGTTTTGTAGTCATAGGCGATTGAATCAACGATCTGTGCTTATTTAGAAAGATGGGGGAGGGGCGGGTTTTGTGCGGTGATTAAACACTTCTATTTAAAAGGTTTAACACCGGAAGAGATAAAAGCCGAGTTGGAGAAATTCAGGCACATCTGCTCCTGTGTTTGCAACAATTTACAATTGGATAGATGAATTTAAACGTGGTCGTACAACCCATAAAAGACGAACATCGTTTCGGACGTCCAGTAGAAGTGACTTCCTCCGAAATTGTTGACAACATCCAGGATATGGTTTTCAGTGATCGACGAATCCAAGTAAGCGAAATAGTAGACGCCGCAGTCATATCACAAGGTACAGTGTTCTCAGTTTTGCACCAACAATTAGGTCTGACAAAGGTATCGACAAAATGGGTGCCGCGTTTGCTCTCAATGGAGAACAAATGCAATCGTATGATCGAATCGGAAGAGGCTTGGCAGTTTTCCGTACTGACGAGTTTCTGCGTCGATACATAACTTGGATGAAACATGGATAAACTGCTACACTCTGGTTATAAAAGTACAGTCGAAACAGTGGGTTTTTAAATGTGAACTGACTCTGAAGAGTGCAAAGGTGATGAAATATGCAGACAAGGTGATGGTCTCGGTTTTTTGGGATGCATGTAGAATCAGCTGTATTGATTACTTGCAGAAACGAAGAACGATAAATGGAGAGTATTGTGCATCGTTATTGCACCGGTTGAACGGAGAAATCAAGAAAAAATGCCCTCATCTGGCAAAGAAAAATATTATCTTCCATCAAGCCAAGGCAAGGGTGCAAACCTGCGCTAATTCGATGGCGAAAATTGTAGAATTAAATTTCGAGTTACTATAACATCCACCGTATTCCCCAATTTGGTCCCCAGTGACTTTTTTTAATTTCCAAACTTGAAAAAGTGGTCTAACGAAGAGGTTATCTCCCAAACACATGTCTATTTTGAGGAACTTCCGAAATCCTAATGTTTGGAAGGCTTAAAGCAGTTAGAGAAACACTGTGTAAAGTGTATCGAGCTAAAAGGACGCTATGTTAAATAAAAAAATCTGCCAAAAGTAGCTTGTTTTCTATCTTTTTCTAAGGACCTATTGAACGTCCCTCGTAGTTATTTCCTTAGTAGAAGGAATACACAAGGCCAAAGCGAGAGTAAAATCTTTTAAAAGATGTTCTACGCAACGACATTGAAATGCCTGTTTTCTTTGTGTGGCCATAGATATAACAATAGAAAAGCGAACGACGAATTTTCTTTTGAGAAAAGTATGAGTATTTTAAAATTTAAACCAGTAACAAGGAATATCTCGGAAATGGTTAATTTTACCCCAAAAAATGTATCTAAAATCTAAACTGTGTATTTCAAAAGATCTACTATTTTTGGTAGTAAGGTCGGTATATTTATTACAGTTTATCGGTTATGCAAAGGTTCTCCAAGATGAAGAGGGCTTCAGAGGCTATTCCCAGAAAACTCAAGATTTTCCATGTAAATATCTTTAATGAATGGCATTTTAAACAAAAACATTAACCTTATCTTTGAGAAAATCGAAACCTCCGAACAATATTCAACATAAAGGATAGCTTGGGGTGGATGATATTTCTGAAAATCTTTGCAATCTTGGAAGATACTAAGTTTAAATAGCAACTTTGGTATTTAACCGATTTTTCTTTTTGGGACATGCTGTTCAGACACACACATACACATGAATGCGTATTCATTTATAAAAATCTGATGTGTTCCACTTACATGACTTTTCCTTGCTGTTCCACAAATAACTTTTCTTACAAAAATGCATTCTTTATCTACGTCATGATAATCAAGATAAACATTAGGTTTCAGAATTTGTCTTATTACTTGCTTCTTTCTAAGCTGAAGGGAAATAAGGGAATGTACAGGCTAAAGCGGTAGTCAAATCCTTTAAAAGGCAGTCGCTATGTGAAACAATTGAGTTTTGGTTCTATTTGCTTGCTAGGAGTAAGCAAAAGAGAGGCGAAAAGAACAATCGACTTTCCGTTTGAGAAAAATTTAAGTAGTTCAAAACTGAACCAATAACTCGGAATATCTTAAAAACGGTTAACACCACAAAAAATGTATATTAACATAAATTGTACGTTTTAAGGAAATCTACATTTTTGTGTAGCAAGTTACGGTTTACAGTTTCGCAAAATTATACAAAAGCCAAACGGAATGAAGAGTTCTTCAGAGACTATTCCCAGAAAATTGAAGATTTTAATTTTGTATCTTAAACATATTGAATTTCAATAAAAATGTTCCGTGTAAACGGAAGTTTTTAGTAGGGAGATTTTTCTCAAAATCTTCCGGTCCAGCTTTGGAAGATACTGAACTTAAATACTAAGTTTAGTATTTAACTGACTTTTCGTTTTTGAAAGTTTTGAAAGTTTTTTTGTTCTGCTTCTTTTGGATTCAGGGGTTTTCAAAGCATGTATATTCGGTGAAATCTCGGTATCGAACATTTGGGTGGAATACAATACCTGCACTACACACTATGTAAATGATACGCGTAGAAATGTAAAAGTGTTTTTTTTTTTTTTTTTTTTTTTTTTTTTTTTTACTACGGTGTCCTCAAATCATTACTCATTTCCGGTGATTCTTGGTATCAACATTCTGGATTGAATACACTACCCTCTCTAACTACCATGCAGATAATGGTACATAGTGGACAAATGGTAAAAAGCTGTCAGAACTGATTCCGCCACATCTGAAAATGATGAACAAAGCAATAGTCTCTCTATATTTCACATCAAATAAAATACTTCAAGATATTCACCATGATTGCCAGCATGCGTTTATACATACAAACGTACCAATAAGAACTTCATACTCTGAGTAAGCTACACTTTACAATTTACTGTATCCCGGAGGAGGGCGATGGACTATATAAGGTGTTAGGGGTGTGAATGCGCAGAGTTTCCGCTCGAGGAGCCTACCAGCGCTACCTCCTTAACACCAACACTCGAAACCTCAAACAAAACCTTAACCATCACCTCATTCCTGTGGTTAAATCCTTACCAGGGTAGGTACACAGCAACAACACCCAGGCTCACCACGAGCCTACCAGACACGCACGCATGCGCAGAGTTTAGCGAAAACTTCCTGATGTTAAGCTGAAGCATATTCCTCTATAGTACATGGTTGCACAAATAAAAAATAAAATTGGTAAAATGTATGATTACGAATAGGTCAACATTCCTTTATCGTTTACTTTTGCCATTGGAATAGAGCTATAAAAGATGAGTTAGTTGTGTTGTTACCATCTGCTGCTAAAATGAATAGTTTAGTCGCAAAATGACATTGAATAATTAGATACCAGCTTGTCTACCGGAATAAAGTCGTGGTTATACGCTTGGCAACTATATCACATATGGGGTTGTGTATAGAGCGAAAAGTCAAGAATGTTTACAGTAATGTTGTGCCTCGACATCTTGCACAACAGCTGGTTCAGTCAGTGCTTTAGATACGTTGAATGCATTCAGAACTATGGTAGTATCAGGAGTATCTGGATATGTTTCTTGCTTATGGCAAAGCTCAATCCTTAATATTTTTGGGGATATCTGTAGAGTAAAGTGACCATTGATGATTTTCACACACGTATGTTTCAAACAGCCCTAGAGACTGGGCAGAACGCAGAAGCTCTAACGAGGGTAGGGCAAAATTGACTAAGAAGATGCGATGACTGCTTAGATTCTAAAGGAGCACATTTTGAACATCTATTGTAAATTAACTTATATTGTTGATGTTGCATTGTTGACCATTAATAAGTTTCCTGTTTAGCAAAGATATGGCTTTGATTTAATCGTTCTTTGACATTTGAATGAGGTATTTCCATAATTCACATTTGAATTTGATTTATCTTTCATCATTACACTACATCTTATGCGTAGCCTCTTCGGAACTTTTAATTTAGGTCTCTAAAATACGATGGAATAGCTCTCATTAGTGGCATAGCTGATAATAAACCACAGGCACGTAAAGAATCGGATTTCAAGCACAAACTAAAACTTAATTTGGTCTGACCGCAAACCAAAACAAAACATTCGGCTCTTAAGTCCTACTCGGTTGTCAGACTGTACGGATAATGCTCAATTTTATTATACCCGTTACTTTCAAGATAGATGAAATTGTTATTGGTTTTATTATTTGTCATATTTAGCTCTTCCAGAACACGAAATCTGGGCACTCATACCCCAAACACTCTGTATATATAGTCTATTGTTTCAAATAAAATTCAATGTTTAGAGACGTAATAACGAACATTTGCTAAAATAATTTAATTTTATTTTCACACAAGCTGCGTGTAAGACAGGAGTTGGATAAGTAGAGTAGACTGAAAAATTCAATGACATAGTCGAGATATGAACCATGAGTGTCCCGGTTACTCTCCACTGAGCTACCATATCAATATGCCGACTATGGTACTGAATTGTTTGACTTTACCTATCCAAGTTCTCCATTTGCTAAAATAGTCTAGGTATTTTGGAAAACTATGTGAGAAATATCACAAAGCCTCAAATGCGCTGCCTTGCCCTTCTCTCAGGATTGTTTAAATCGTCACATAATTCCCTCGTTTTCGTTCTGATTAAAAATGTATTTAGCCAATAATGCTCATAGAGAGAGAATCGAACTTATGAAGAATCTAAAACACCTAATTATAATATTTTACCATGTTTGCCTAATTTTCACTGATCAATCTCCTTAAACCTTGATATTAATTCACGAACCCTCATACTTCGAGCGTGTTTCCGTTTGGTGAATTCTTGGAGCCTCTCCGTTTCGATCCCTAAGACGATGGTTTAGCAGATGGCAATCTGATGTGTAGCTTTCTATTTCAGCTATACACCTAAAGGTATCCTTATTATTCATTCACCCAAAAGGCAATTCTTGCAACCATTTTACGTCAATCAAGAAATCTGTACATTGGCAGATGAAATAATGAGTTTCATAAGCGATTTACACCCATAGAGAACTATTGCAATTCATTTCAAGTTTTATCAAGCGTTGACGTATATTGGGCCACTATTACAGTGTTTCCTTGATCAGGGAATTTCTATTTCGCGAATTTGTTCGGCTCTAACTGCTTGTCGTTTTCTTTCGTACATGCTTCCAGCTACTTCAAGAAGGCAAGGAGAAATGGAAATGGCGTGTTATTTATGGCCGCTCTTTAACTGCTGTTATTCTCAGCGTCCCATTCTATACTGGGCATAAAAGACCGCTTAATTTTGCTCAGAGACCTCTCCTATCAGGCTTGAGGTTCTTTTACGTGCCGCAAATCTACGACACGGGACCCACGGCTTTACTTCCCTTCCGAAGGAAGCCATGCTCAGGATTTTTACACCCGAAAAAAACCCATCGTCCTCCGCCGGGTTTGAACCCGCGACCTTGGGTATATGAAGTTAGCATGGTAACCATTACACCACGGAGGGCGACAGGCAAGGAGATGTTAACCCACCACCGTCTCCCCCAGTCTTGCTTTGATCAACCAATGCAGTGTGCCTGCAACTAAACACACAATGCAGTTATAGAATTTGGTGTCTTTCCAGGTGGGCCAGCTGTTTTACGGAGACGCAGGACATCTGACCCTGTTCCAGATCTCCTCTGTCGGCTGCAGAATAGCTATGCTCTGTTGCACAGATTACAAAAATTTGAGTTTAACCTTCCATGACGCCATCACTTCCCCGCTGTGGGAACAATCTCGTTTATAACCTCATATATTGTGTCTTTCCACGCTAAGAGAATATTGCGATTGTTTGCATTTGTCTAAATGTGTTTCCAGTTGCGCCTGTATTTGATTTCATTATAGAACTACGTTGGAGTGCGAAGTAAGATGTCGATAGAAGTTTCTGGAGGTCAAAAACCTATCCAGTGGTTCTACGGAGTCTTTGAGGAACTGTAACGTACCTATAAGGCGCTGACATTCCGTAATGTTCCGTGAATTAACTTGATGTTAGTCCGGTGAGAAATTGCACTTCAAGATATTTCGCCGCAGTCGGTGAAGGTAGCAAAGGAATGGGTTTATGATAAGGTCGGAGAGAGAAAATTTTAGCGTCAGTTTTATTGGTATTGAGAGCAATGTGCCATTTGACGAGCCTGTTAGAGAACTGCTCCAAAGAAAATGGTGGTGTACCAATGATAGTATTGAGATGGAGTGCGAATGGAACAGTACGGTGTCGTTAGCATTCATAGGTATGTTGGGCGTAAGTTTGGAAAATTAGACATATAAATGTTGAAGAGCAGAGGTGCCATAATTGATCAGTCTGGAACACTATACTTGATTGATCATTTAATGATCATATGCTACCAATTCGGACAACAAAACGAGTAGCATTAGAAATCAGAAAATGTTTTATATTAGTTAAGAATTCTACTTTTTTCGATGGCCACAGATTATGGGTAATTTTCAAAGAGATTAACTTTGTGGCCTGTGAGTGATAAATCTTATTTCGTGGTAAGTATATGTTAAGCAGTTTTATTTTATGAGAAAATAATGTAGCTTTTATGATCTTAAATACATAGGATAAAAATAAAAGTAAAAAGGTTTAAATATTAATCTATCATGATTATCTAAAAATTACTTGAAGTTAAAGAAGGGTATTTTAAAGGAAAATCAAACAAGAATGAAAACTATTATGAGTACCGCGACCCTTATGATTTTAAGAATATGATTATTGGCTTAGCATGGAGCTGAGCTGAATATCTAGAGACGAAACTACAAAGGTAATTAATCTGACCTCCTTGAAAGAAATAAGACAGACAAATCAATAACCGAAAGTAATAAGACAGAAGGCAACAAAGGAAAAAAAAAAAAAGCATTGAGACAACTATGTATTATCCAAACCACGTTACCTTGCGGTAAAGAGCTCACGCATCGCAGTTGTTTGAAAACAGCACGTGACCTAAGACTTAGGAATGATGACTATTTCCTCTGCACGGGGCAGGTGTATGCAATTCTTCTGCCAGAGGAAGCTAAAGAAAGCGAGAGTAGAACTACAGATAAAAAGCGAAATTGTGGAGCATAAGTTATATAGGAGTAAATAACGAAATCAAAGTAAATATTCCGGAAAAATCTTATGCGTTACAGTAGCGAGACTTTTTCTACTCACTCATCTACTCAATGTAATTGTAGAAATAATCTTACAAAAGATTATTTTTTAAGGGGAGTCGAAATGCCTTATCTTGCCAATGTTAAAGTTTGACCCATTATCTCCAAACTATTTAAGATAATGAGCTAAATTTGTGAAGGTATATTCAGTAATACCTTTACTGTTTTGATAAAAAATACAATGCTTCTGTTGATTAGAAGGAAGGTTATGGTTTTTTACTTTCTCTATACGTACTATGTACATGGTGTGTAGAGAAGGTATTTCACTTCACCAAAAAATTCGATACCGAGATTTCACCGGAAATATATATTTTAGGGCCCCTGTATCCAAAAAAAGTATTTTCAGAAAAACATCCGTGTGTGTGTCATTGTGTCCGTGTGTCAGTGTGTCCGTATGTCCGTGTGTATGTGAACACGATAACTCAAAAACGAAAAGTCGATAAAATACCAAACTTGGTATTTAAGTTTAGTATCTTCCAGGGATGCGACACGAAGATTTTGAGAAAAATCCCCCCAACCCAAACTAACCTTTACATAGAAGTTTTTTCGAACATTTTGATTTTCTAAAAAATTGCTTTAATGATTTTTATTAAAATATCGTATATTAAAGATATTTACCTGACAAATAAAATGTATATCTTGCATTTTCTGGGAATAGCCTCTGAAGACTACTTTATTCTGGGTCAATTTTACGGAATTTTTAATAACTACTAAACCATAAGAGATGGGAAAAAACTTACCACACAAAAATGAAGGGCACTTTAAAACACACAATTTATCTTATATACATTTTTTTCGTGGAGTTGATTGTTTTTAAGATATTCTTTGTTTTAGGTTTCAGCTATAAAAAACATACTTTTCTCATATAGGACTTTGTGAACTCGTGTCTATACAAACAAAGGAACTTCAGTCACTTAGCAACCAACTTTTGACTATCACTTTAACCTATGTTATTACTCCCTTATTTCGCTTCTACTTACAAGAAAACAAGTAATACGACTATTTCTGCTAATTTTTTCGCGATTAGCAGAAGTAAATAGAAGCATAAGCTTTTTAAAAATAATTTATTGTAGAGATGTAGAGAAAGTCATGTGAATGGAACACATCAAATTTTTTAATAAATCTCTTACAATTTTATTGAAAAATGATGATTTTTAAATTTAAAAATAGCTAACCTTTTCATTAAAATAAAGTTTATTTAGGTGCAAATGTGTGGTAAAAGTTTTAGCCCTTAGTGTCAATTAGTTTCTGAGATAATGGGACATTTGTATAGACAATTTTTCACCTGCAGAAATTGCTTTCAAAAAGCATTTAAAAAAAAAATGTAACTTAAGTTTCCAAATACAACTTCAAAGGACTTCGAAACTCTCACATGAAGGAAGTATGAGCGGGAAGTCAATGCTGCGAATGGCTAAAGTAAAACTTTTCAATTAAAATAAAAAAAAAGGCCTCTTCTCTAACAGTAATACTAACGCTCAAAATCTTCCTTTCGCATCCTTGGAAGCTACTAAACTTATATACCAGGGCAGTCGCTAGTCGTTCCTCTCCTGCTTCATTCTGAGGATGTCCTCCACAGCTGAGGACGAAATGTCAGGTTTTAATTATTTTAATAATTTTAATATTCGACCACGGCCTACAAGCCCGGACATGTTATATCTTACCAATTATATACCAAGTTTAATATTTTACCGACTTTTCGTTTTTGAGTTAATTGTTTACTATTTATATTATGATTCCTGCATTTTCAATAGCACAGCAATATATCCTTGATAATAAACGCTTTGAACTTAATAAATATGAAACTCACATTAACACTACTGAGATCATTAACGTTGCAATAATATTTATATTCGCTTCCGCCATGGCATATTGTATAGCTGGGTGCCGTGTGACGTCACAGCTCTCTGTTGTCACTGCGTATCCATGCTATAAATCCTACCGTATTCTAAGCAGAGGCGTGTTTTCCAGATTTGACGATTCCTACCTTTGGATTGGTTTATTACTTGTTTTCTTATAAATATATAATAAATATATAATATATAAATATATTAGGCTAAAGCGATAGTCACATCTCTTAAAAGCTGGTTGGCATGTGATTATATTTCGTTTCTTTGCAATGCGAGAATTTGACAAAGTCCTTGTATGATAAAAGTATAATTATTTTAAAACTGAATCCAATATCAAGGAATATCTAAAAAAAAAAACATCCATTCCACGAAAAAAATGTATATGACATAAAATGTGTGTTTTAACGAGCTCTACATTTTCTGTCAATTAAGTTTTTGTTTATCTCTTACGGTCTACCAGTTATATAAAATTCCGTAAAGTTCATTCAGAATAAAGAAGTCTTCCGTCTATTCCCAGAAAAATATATATTTTATTTGTCAGGTAAATATCTTTAATATAGTATATTTTAATCAAAATCGTTTCAGCCATTTTTGAGAAAGTCAAAACTTTCGAAATTTTTTCCATGTAAAGAGTAGTTGGGGTGGGGGAATTGTCTTGAAAACCTTCGTGTCGCGTTCTTGGAAGACTTAAGTATCACATTTGGTATGTACCAGTCTTTTCGTTTTTGAGCTATTTTATCTACCCCACGCATAGACCTTTTCTAAAGATGCTCCTTAACATAGTACGTGTAGAGAAAGTAAAAAAAGAAAACCCTTATCTAGATGGCGTTGGTTGCAACCTCGGATATCAGAGACAACTAAGTTCCCCCTACGCACGGAGGACAGTTACTATATAATACAATAAAGTGTATATAAACCATATTCACATGAAAACTTCTTGTATTTGTGACGGCATCATCAGATCACGTGTTATCTTTGCCAAGATAAGCACACCTCGTTGGCATGAAAACAGGTTTTTATTTCTAAAACTTTACTGACAAAAAAAATCTTGAGGTAAACATTACATACATAAATCAAGCGAAAAAAAAAACCCATGCAATTAAGTAGTGAAGTCTCATAAATTAAAGCAAAACTGAAGACTTTCATTCGCAACACAAACGTTAGGAAAACAAAAGAAAAGAAGCAACAAAATCAAGAAAGACACGTTCTTGATTATATGTTACATAATATTATATAGCCAACAAATCTTAACACTATCCATAAATGTGGAATGCAAAATGTGCATACATGTGATTTGTCCCGATAATTCCGACAATGAACCCGAATGTTCTATAGGGAACAGTTCTCGTTAATTAGCGCGTTATTTAGTTTGTAGATTGAAATTAACGAATTTTACAGTAATGTTAAATATATAGGTAGTTTAATTAAGCTCGATAAGAATTTTCTACATATTAACTAACAATTACTTTATTCAACTTATAATTACTTTTTCTGCATTAATTGGAACTATTGGTGGACTTAACTAAATATCTATTCGTAAAACTCTATCTTTTTCATCAATTAATCACATTGGATGAATATTTGTGAAGTATACCATTCACATGACTTTCTCTATATCTCTGCAACAAATTATTCTTAAAAAGCTTATACTACTATTTACTTCCTGCTAATCAGAAACATATTAGCATAAATAGTCTTATTACTTGCTTCCTTGTAAGTAGAAGCAAACTAAGGGAGTACCATAGGTTAAAGTGATAGTCAACAGCTGGTTGCTCTGTGACTGAAGTTTCTTTGTTTGTATGGGCAGCAGTTGACAAATTCTTGAATGAGAAAAGTATACATTTTTCATTGCAGAAACCAAAAACATGGAAGTCTCAAAAACAATGAACTCAAAAAAAAAATGTATATAACATAACGTATGTTTTAACGTGATGTACATTTTTTGTGCAGAAAGTTTTTGTCCATTTCTTACGGTTTAGCAGTTATTCAAAATTCCGTAAAATTCGTCCAGAATAAAGTACTCTTCAGAGGCTATTCCCAGAAAATTCAAGATATACATTTTATGTGTCAGGTAAATATCTTTAATATACGATATTTTAATCAAAATCGTTAGAGCCATTCTTTAGAAATTAAAAATTCTCGAAAAAAGTTCCATGTAAAGGGTAGTTGGGTTGTGGGGGGATTTTCTTCAAAATCTTCGTGTCGCATCCTTGGAAGATACCAAACCTAAATACCAAATTTGGTTTTTAACGGACTTTTCGTTTTTGAGCTATGCTGTCCATAGGCACACAGACACACACGCACCTTTTTGTATTCAGGGGGACCCAAAACATGTATTTCCCGTGAAATTTCGGTATCGAATTTCTGGGTGGAATACAATACCTTCTCTATACACTATGTATATAGTTCGTATAGAGAAAGTAAAAATATGCAAACTCGAAAGCAGTACAATTTCATTGTACTATGCTCTTGTATTTGATATTTTTCCATGTGACATTTTCATATTTCGATTCTACTGCTAAAGGCACATAATATTAATGATAATAATATAGCATATACGTGCTTTAGTGTTGCTTATTCATCGTTGTGATGTCTTCATGTTTTGATTTATTCTCTAAGCGTAATACTATTAATGATAATAATATCTATTCTGAAATACTACATACTGTCGTGTTTGTATACTTTTAGTCACTTTTTTACTTTCTCTACACGTACTATGAACAAAGTGTATATAGAAGGTATTGCATTCCACCCAAAACTTCGATACCGAGATTTCGCCGGAAATACATGTCTTGGGTCCCCCTGAATAAAAAAAAAAAGGAATTTTACAAAAAGTTCCATGTGTGTGTGTGTGTCTGTGGACAGTATAGCTCAAAAACGAAAACACCGATGAATACCAAACTTGGTATATCTATAAGTTTGGTTTCTTCCAAGGATGCGACTCGAAGATTTTCAAGAAAATCCCCCACCCCCAACTACCTTTTGCATGGAACTTTTTTCGAAAATTTTTATTTTCTCAAAAATGGATCTAACGATTTTGATAAAAATATCGTATATTAAAGATATGTATCTGACAAATAATATGTACATCTTGAATTTTCTGGAATAACCTCTGAAGACTACTTTATTCTGGATAAATTTTACGGAATTTTGCATAGCTGCTAAACCGTATGAGATACACTAAAACTTACCTTACCAAAACTGTAGAGCACATTAAAAGACACAATTTATGTTAGGTAAATTTTTTTCGTGGAGTTGATCGTTTTTGAGATATTCCTTGTTTTTGGTTCCAGCTTTAAAAAACTTATACTTTTCTCATACAGGAATTTATCAACTCCTGTCCATTCAAGCACAGGAGCTTCAGCCACATAGCAACCAGCTTTTGACTATCACTTTAATCTATGGTACTCCCTTATTTCGCTTCTACTTACAAAGAAACAAGTAATAAGACTGTTTCTGTTAATTTTTTCTCGATTAGAAGGATTAGTTTTTTAACATTAATTTGCTGCAGAGATGTAGAGAAAGTCATGTGAATGGAACACATCATATTTTTTTTAATTTGCTTCCTACTTAATTTCAACAAAATAAGGATAATTAATTATTTATTGCATTAAATAAAATGAATATAATTGAGAAAAATGAAAATAATGTTCTTCGTTACGGAGTATTCTTCTTTTGCCTTACTCTGCTAAGCGTATACTATTAATGATGTAAATGATAATAACACAGTGAAATACTGCGTAGTCTCGCGTTTACTACTTTCCATTACGATCTTCTCATGTTCTGATTTATTCCGCTAAGCGTACCCTGCGTAATAATATTAATAATAACAATACAGTGAAATAATATATGCTAAGATGGATTCAGAGAAAATTTTAGTTTAAGTGAATTCTTGGTATAGAATTTTTATGTACATATATATTATGTACCAAAGTAAAATAACAACCTATTGGTGAGCAAAGAACAAGCTGAAGCCATTAGGGCCTAATCCCTGAAGAGAAGAGCAATAACATCAAGAAAACATGATAAGTTGTTTTGCAAAAGGATCTCTGACTGAAATATTGCATCTCTTGGCACGAATCAGTTCTTGTTGCAGGAAGAAACCTTATAAAGTCTGTTTTGGTTTTCTGACTTCCGGTAGTGTCTGCAATCCTTCGCTTTATGGTTGCTGTTTATTGTTTCACTTCTGTTCAAATGACGTCTCAGCTGCACTTTTCTTTTAAAAAAAAAATCTAAAGTATTTCATTCACATGACTTTCTCTATATCTCTACAATAAATTATTGTTAAAAAGCTCATGCTCCTAATTACTTTATGCTAATCGAGAAAAAAATAGCAGAAATACTTTTATTACTTGTTTCCTTGTGAGTGGAACCGAAATAAGGGAGTGCCATAGGTTAAAGCTGCTTGCTATGTGACTGAAGTTCCTTTGTTTGTATGGACAGGAGTTGACAAATTCCTGTAATGAGAAAAGTATAAGTTCTTCAAAGCTGAAATCAAAAACAAGGAATGTCTAAAAAAACGATCAACTCTACAAAAAATGTACATAACACAAATCACGTTTTTAACGTGCTCTACATTTTTTGTGTGGTAAGTTTTTGTCCATCTCTTACGGTTTAGCACTTATTCAAAATTCCGTAAAATTCATTCAGAATAAATAGTCTTCAGAGACTATTCCCAGGAAATTCAAGATATACTTTATATTTTTCATGTAAATATCTTACATATAAGAGATTTTAATCGAAATCGTTAGAGCCATTTTTGAGAAAATCAAAATTTTCTAAAAAAAGTTCCATGTAAATGGTAGTTTGGCGTTTAACGATCTTTTCGTTTTTGGCCTATGCTGTCCACACACATATATACACACACACACACACGCACACATGGGACCTTTTTCTACAAATTCATTTTTTGGGTTCAGGGCGATCCAAAACATGTGTTTCCGGTGCAATCTCGGTATCGAATTTTTGGATCGAATATATTACCTTCTCTATACACTATGTACATACATAGTACGTATAGGGAAAGTACAAAATATAGGTGACATAAAATGTGTTTTAACAAGATATACCTAAATTTTGGTTTACGGTTTACCAGTTATACGAAAGTCAAGTCATCCAGATTGAAGAGTCCTCAGAGACTCTTTCCAGAAAACTAGACATATACATTAAATTTATCACGAAGATATGTTTAACTAATGGTATTTTAATCAAAATGTTAAAGTCATTTTTGAGAAAATCATAATTACGTTTTATTTGTCATGTTCTCGTATCATTAATATGTGGTATTTTAATCAAAATCGTTAAAGCCTTTCTGAGACGGTCGAAAATTCCATGTAAAGGGTAGCTTAGGGTGGTGGGATTTTTCTGAATATTTTCGTGTCACATCCTTGAAAAATACCAAGTATGATATTTAACAGACTTTCCGGAGGCGTGTGCGGACGCACAAATGATTTTTTTTGGAAAGGCTTTTTTGGATTTCGGGGCTCAAAAACATATATTTCCAGGAAAATTTCAGTGTCGGTTTTTTTGTTGGAACGCAAAACCTTTGCTACCTACTATGTACAATGCACATGTTACAGAAACTAAAAATCTAATCTGTTCATTCACATGTCTTTCTCTACATCTCTGTAACAAATTAATGTTAAAAAGCTTGTTTTTCTATCTACTTAATGCTAATTGAGACAAGTATTAGCAGAAACAGTGTTATTACTTGCTTGCATGTAAGTAGAAGGGAAATACGGGAATATTCTAAACAAGAGGGATAGTAAAATTACTTAAAATCTGGTTGCTATGTGACTGTAAGTGTTTCTTTACATGTCCAGGAGTTAACGAATTTCCGTATGAGAAAAGTTTAAATATTTTAAAGTTAAGAAGGAATATCTCGGAAAATATCAACTCCGCGAAAAAAATGTATATTACATAAATTGCGTATTTTAAAGAGATCTACACTTTTTGTGGAGTAACTGTTTGTCTATCCCTACTATTTATCAGTTATGCAAAAGTCATCCAGAAAATTCAGGATGCATTTTGTCATATAAATATCTTTAATTTACAGTATTTTTATAAATATTATTAGAGCCATTTTTAAAAAAAAAATCAACATTTTCAAAATTTTTCCATGTCAAGGGTAGTTTGGGGTGGGGGTATTTTCCTCAAAATTTTCGTGTTGCATCCTGGAACATAATAAACTTAAATACCAAGCTTGGTATTTTACCGACTTTTTGTTTTTGAGTAATCGTGTTTATATTTACACGGACACACGCACAAAGCGCATAGGGACCTTTTTCTTAAAATTCTTTTTGTTTATACACGGAATCCCAAAACTTGTATTTCTGGTGATATTTCGGTATCGAATTTTTGGATGGAATGCAGTACCTTTTCTACTTACTATTTACATTATACACACGTGCTAGAGAAAATAATAATAGGTACAATAATTCCAGAATACATAAATATCTGCTTTGTTTTTCTGTACAAAAAGTGTTTGGGTTTTTTCTGCCTTAATTTGGCTACTAAATGTTATAAAGTGAAATTAAATTACTTTATCTGTTAACGACACTTTCAATTGTCAGTATCATATCAGCGCCACCGGTGTGCCAGAATTCCGTTCCGCAGAAACATTTTATAAAGTGTAGGCAAATACATATGGGGATATAGGAATTCTATAAGTTACTGTTTCTTATTCTGAGAAGAAATCCCTTCGAAAATCACAATTAATGGGAACGCAGTATACAGAAACTTTACGACGAGAGTGCAGACAAATGCCTTGCACAATCCTGTGCACACCCATTTAACCCATTGTACTCTAATCGCTGCAAGTGGGTTACAAAAAGTGCGAATCAAGGATATCAAAATAGCACCTGAAGTGTCGAAACCGGAAACAGCAGGCTGCTTTGCAAGGTTTTCAGGAAGTGCTGAGATATTCAGGTCAGAATAACATACGTGGAAGGTCAGGACAACTAACTCCTGCTTTGTGTTGATGTATTAGAAACTTCCTCCCATTTACACTCTCATTATGATTTCTGTGGTTTTCCCAGGTCGGTAGGTAAATGCTTGGTTTTTCTGCTTTACCACGAATTTTCTTTCTATAATTTAGTGTCATATGCTTCAGGGTTGTATGATCAGGTGAGCGAACAGCGGTTGGTGTGTTGCGGGAGGACTTTCAGAAAAATATTTCTCCCTGGCACTTGAGAGAACTGCTGAGACCACTTCCTGGGATCCCAGGTTTAAAGTGGCTTGTCTATTCCCGGGGTCCCAAATTTAAAGTGTCTATGTAGATTATTCATATAAAGATAGATAGCAATAAGAGATCGGATAAGAAACACTGAAATTAGAACACAAGTGCAGGTCAAGTGAGCGCAGCGTAAGTAGAAATGGAGATGGGCAGGTCAAAGGCTCAACAGCAACCGTTGGAGAAACAAGCAACGGTGTGGGACCCAAGAGTAGGAGAGAGCCTGGAAGATGCCACTGCTTCACGTCAATCGATTCTAATTACCATGTAATATCACTTAACGCAACACAAATGAAAAGTTTGACACTGTCAAAAACTCAAGTTACATCATGTTAAGTTGGTCCCCTTCATCCCTTTCTTCCTGGGATCACATTGGAAGTACAAAAGCCCCAATATAGCTCCGGGCGGTGCTATGCTTCATGTACTGCAAATATTTTCGAAAATTTGATTTTCTCAAAGATGGCTCTATTTTGATTAAAATGCCGAAAATTAATATATTTACACGGCAAATAAAACGTACATCTTGAATTTTCTGGGAATAGTCTCTGAAGATCTCTTTATTCTGGATTATTTTGTTTGCGGATGGAGGGGGTCCCGAAAATCTTTGTGTCGCATCCTTGGAAGATACTGAACTTAAATATCAAGTTTGTTATTTAACCGACCTTTCGTTTTTGAGCGTTGCTGCCCACAGACACATTCGTACACACAGAGACGAAACGCCTCCAAAAATGTATTTCCGGTGAAATCTCGTAATCGACTTTTTCGGTGGAATACAATACTTTGTCTATACGCAATGTACAATGTCACATGCAAACAACAAATTGTTTCTGAACCGCGTCGTCGTGTTACAAAGTTCTTCACAATATCAGAACTGTTTAAGTACCAGTCGCAGATTATTCACATTTGAGACAGTAAGAATGTATGTCGTTCGGCATTGTAATCTCGTATCTTGATAGCAAATAGAACTGACAATGATGCTGATAGCTTACTGCACAACAAATGAATTATGTAAATCTTAAAACTGGCAGTTCCCAAAAATCACTCATTAGATGACATATTCTCACAGTCGGCTTAGGGCCTCAAAGCGTAGCCTCAAGGCGCAGCAGCCGTCGCCCTCCGTGGTGTAATGGTTTCCATGCTAACTTCATATACCCAAGGTCGCGGACGTAAAAATTCTTAGCATTGCTTTCTTCGGAAGGGAAATAAAGCCGTGGTCCCGTGTCGTAGATTTACGGCACGTAAAGAGGCCTCTGAGCAAAATTAAGCGGTCTTTCACGCCCAGTATAGAATGGGATGCTGAGAACCACAGCAGTTAAAGAGCGTCCATAAATAAATCGCCATTTACATTTCAAGGAGCAGCCGAGGGACCTGTGAAACGGAACCCGCTAAAGGTAGCGGATTTTCATATTAGCGATATTTTCATAGGTGGACAAAATTGTTCGCAGACACATATACACCCTCATACATGGACAATTATATAAACAATTTAATGCGTTCCAAAATCGCCATTTACATTTCAAGGAGCAGCCGAGGTACCTGTGAAACGGAACCCGCTAAAAGTAGCGGATTTTCATTTTAGCGATATTTTCATAGGTGGACAAAATTGTTCGCAGACACATATACACGCTCATACATAGACAATCATCTAAACAATTTAATGCGTTCCATGACATAATTTTCTCTAGCTGTTCCATATACAAACTATTCTTACAACATTATTATTTTATCTACATCATGCTAATCGAGAGAAACATTAGTAAAATAGGTCTTATTACTTACTTTCTTATAAGTAGAACGGAAATAATGAAATGCATTAAGCTAAAACATTAAGTCTTTTAAAAGCTGGTCACTATATGAAACAATTAAGGTTCGTTTCGCTTTACATGGTCCCATTTCAGAAAAGTTGGGAAGTTTAAAATTGAAACCAAAAACAAAGAATTTCCCCGAAAATGGTAAACTCTACAAGAAAAACGTGTATGGCATAAACTGAGAGTTTTAACATCTATATTTTTTGTCTATCTCTTATTGTTTAACTGTTATGCAAAATTTTGCAAAATTTTGAAAAGATCCTCCAGAATAAAGAGCTCTTCAGAGGTTATTCCCAGAAAATTCAAAATATACATTTTATTTGGCATATAAATATACGGTATTTTAATCAAAGTCGTTAGTCATTTTTGAGAAAATCAAAATTTTCAAAAAATGACCCATGAAAAGAGTAGTTGGGGTTGGGGGATTTTCTTGAAAATCTTCGTGTCGCATCTTTGGAAGATAATGAAATTAAACACCAAGTTTGGTATATAACCGACTTTTTGTTTTAAGTTATGCTGTCCACAGGCAAACACACACACACACACACACACACACGCGCAAACTCACATACATACACACACATGGACATTTTTCTAAATATGTTTTTTTCGGACTCAGAGACCTTAAAAAAACATGTATTTTTGTAGAAATCTGGGTATCGAATTTTTGGGTGTAACACAATACCTTCTCTATCCTGTAGGCTCTAACGATTTTGATTAAAATGCCATACAATAAAGATATTTACATGAAAATAAAATGTATATTTTGAATTTTCTGGGAACAACCTCTGAAGAGCTCTTTATTTTGGAAGAGTTTTGCAACATTTTGCATATCGGTTAAACAATAAGATAGATAAAAACTTAACACACAAAATTGTAGATTTCATCAAAACACACAATTTATGTCCTTTACATTTTTGTTGTAAAGGTAACCGTTTCCTGGATATTTCTTGTTTTTGGTTTCAATTGTAAAGGACTTACACTTTTCTCAGACAGGAAGTATCCGTTTTTCTTTTGTTCTACTCCTGGACCTTTTAAATGAGGCATTTTACTAATTGTTATTCTCCTAACTTTTCTATACTTTTAGGAATGTTTTTATTCATTTTTATAAATTAATATGTTTATGTTTTAATTATTAAAGTAGATTTAAGTAAAAAAAGCACTCATACTCCAGCAAAGAAGCAAATTGAAATGACAATCGCATAACGATAGCTTTTAAAAAACATTGAGTATCACTTTAGCATAGCGTATTGCTTTAGTACCCTTCTACTTATAAGGAACTAAGTAATAAGAATATTCTGCTATCGTTTATCTCGATTAGCATGGTGTAGAAAGAAGAATAATCTTTTGTAAGAAGTTTGTAGAGCAGCTAGAGGAAGTCAGGTGAGTTTAACACATCAGATTTTGTTTTGTTTTGTTTTTGTTTTCGTTTTGTTTGTTTTTTTATCAAGGAGCTCCGAAACATATATTCCCGGTGAAGTTTTGCTACCAAATTTTTAGTGGAATGCAATACCTTTACTACCTACTATGTATGTGGTAATGAAAGCTAAAAGTGTAAAATTTCCCTGAAAGTTTTGTGTTTTGTTACGTAAATCACCAACGTCAGTGTGAGCATGGAGTTTCCAATTTCCAGTTACCTACGAGTAACAAGTCTATTACAGCAAGGTCTGGGTCTGGGTCAACCAGCAATGTTTCAATGACGTAACTAAGCTCTTCACAGCTCTAAAAGTCTAAACCAGTCTGCTCGCGCGTTAGCTTTTAAAGGTTCTGGTTTATCCGATGACCGACTTTTGTTGACTGTGACGCACGTGCTAATAAGTTCATTTGAAGGCCGCTTGCCTGTCAAATTATCACCTCGTTCTCAGTAACTCAGAGCATGATCGCGGCAGATCAAACAATGCTGGCGTGGGTGTGTACTAGAGAACATTCGCCCTCCGTCGTGTAATGGTTACCATGCTAACTTCATATACCCAAGGTTGCGGGTTCAAAGCCGCCGTAAAAATCCTTAGCGTGGCTTCCTTCGGCAGGGAAGTAAAACCGTTGGTCCCGTGTCGTAGATTTACGACACGTAAAAGAAGCTCAAACATGATGAAGAACATAAACGGTCTTTCAAGCCCGGTATAGAATGGGACGCTAAGAACCACATCAGTTAAAGTGCGTCAATAAATAAAACGTCATTTTATTATTTTTTTTTTTTTTAATAGAGAAGAGGGTTCTAAACCTAAGGGGGGACCTACAGTTTTTACTTTCTCTGTACACCTAAGCATTCAGTATCAAATTAACAACAAAAACAAGAAACAAAAATCAGATGTGTTCCATTCACATGAATTTCTCTACATCTCTGTAATAAATTATTGTTAATAAACGTATGCTTCTATATATTTCATGCTAATCGACAAAATATTAGCAGAAATAGTGTTATTACTTGCTTCCTTGTAAGTAGAAGTGAAATAAGGGAGTAGCACAGGCTAAAGCAATAGTCAAAAGCTGGTTGCTATGTGAATGAAGTTCCTTTGTTGGTATGGACAGGAGTTGACAGATTCCTGCATGAGAAAAGTTTTTCGTACCTGAAAACAAAAACAAGGAATATCTAAAAAACGATCAACTCCACGAAAATAATATATATAACATAAATTGTGTGTTTTAATGTGCTCTACATGTTTTGTGCGGTAAGTTATTGTCTATCTCTTAGGTTTAGCAGTTAGGCAAAATTCCGTAAAATTCACTCCGAATAAAGTAGTCTTCAGAGGCTATTCCCAGAAAAGTAAAAATATACATTTTATTTGTCGTGTAAATATATTTAATATATGCTATTTTAATCAAAATCGTTAGAGCCATTTTTTAGAAAATCAAAATTTTCGAAAAAAGTTCGATGTAAAGGGTAGTTTGGAGTAGCGGAATTTTTCTCAAAATCTTCGTGTCGAATCCCTGGAAAATACTAAACTTAAATACCAAGTTTGGTATTTTACTGATTTTTCGTTTTTGAGTTATCGTGTTCACAGACACACGGACACACAGACACACACACTGACCTTTTTCTGAATTTTTTTTGATACAGGGGACCCTAAAACATACATTTCCGGAGAAATCTGCGGTATCGAATTTTTGTGGAGTGCAATACCTTCTTTATACACTATGTACATAGTACGTGTAGAAAAAGTAAAAATATAAATAATCGACATTTCTGAGCAAAATCGTTACCAAAGTATTTCGGTGTCGCTTTAACGAAGGAAGGTATCAAATCATCTGAATATTTAAATGGATTGAGACGCAGTTTGTGGCGTTAAAATTCCTTGTATCAAGTGTTTCATCGGACAAGCAAGTTTAAAGGTGGGCGAGAAAATGTGGAAAGCCGTGCAATTCGTGACCTTGTGTAAGGTTATCGGCTGTTGACCGTAAATGAAATAACTTCAGACAGAGCTATGGGAGTACTCTACGATCATCACAGAGATCCTGGCTTCAGCAAAATTTGTGCCAGATGTGTTCCGGGTTGTTGGTCGGAAGTAAAAAGTAGGCAATGTTGCAAATCTGTGAAGCAGCCCAATTTTTCCCTTTCATTCATTTATTTTTGTTTGCCCCCTTGAGAAAAGAGCTGAAAACAACCAAAAAGTTGAAGATCGCGTGTGCAATTGGTTGTCGAATCAACCTGAAAGTTTCTTTGAAGAAGGGACCTGCAGGCCTTCAAACGGAGGGAAAAATATATAGATGGATTGTGCAGGAAATTAGGTTGGAAAACCATGAAGCTTTATCTGTATTTTTTCAGACAATTCATGTATGTATATAAAACAAACCAATTTATATTTTATTCTTTACTCTAAAGATCTTATAGCGACTTGAGAACAGGAGGGTGAGTCAAACATAAATCGGGTTTTGTGTGTGTGTGTGTGTTCTTCAGATTTGTTCGACCTTTAGCAGGGTTTAAATCATAACGTCATTATTAATCTCCCCTCGTCTCAAAGGGGAGGTACGGAACTGAATATTGGGCTGCATGTATTGCGATTTCATAAGCAGGTTGATGTACTGGGTGTTAGAAGACAGTTTTTCACTAGGACATTTATGCGTTCTTTGCATAGGAGATGGAAGTAGCCACCGACCACACACAATTTGTGTGTTTCCTTTATTTATTCTGTGTATTTCAGATTTCAACACAAAACACGGGTATTTTTACATTCTCTAGCACGTATGTACATACAATGTACAGAGTTGCTAGAGAATGCATTGTATTCCACCCAAAAATTAAATGTGGAGATTTCACCGGAAATATATGTTTTGAGGTCTCCTGAATCCGAAAAAAAAATTTTTAGAAAAAGGTACGTGTGTGTATGAGTTTATATATCTGTGTGTATGTCTCTAGACAGCATAGCTCAAAAACAAAAGGACCGTTACAAACCAAACATGGTATTTATGTTTAGTTTTCGAGGATGCGACACAAACATTTAAAAAAATCCCCCAACCGAAAACTACCCTTTACATGGAAACATGTTTTAAAATTTGTTTTGCTCAAAATGACTCTAAATGTATTGATTAAAATACTGTGTGATAAAGATATTTACATCACAAATAAAATGTATATTTTGAATTTTCTGGGAATAGTCTCTAAAGACCTCTTTATTTAGGATGATTTTTGCCGAATTTTGCATAACGGTTAAACCGTAATAGATAGCCATAAACTTAACACACAAGCATGTAGATCTCATTTAACCACTTAATTTATATCATATACGTTTTCCTTGTACAGTTGAATGTTTTTGAGATATTTCTTGTTATTGGTTTCAAAGGGAACCATGCAAAGCGAACCGAATCTCAATTGTTTCACATAGCGACTAGCTAATGTATTCCCTTATTTTCCATCCAGTTACAATGAAGTAGGTAATGAAACCAGTTCTGCTAATGTTTATCTCGATTAGCATTGTGCGGATAGTTATGTAGGTATTTTGTAAAAATAGTTGGTATTTGGAATAGCTAGAAAAAATTATGTGAATGGAACACATCAGATTTTTGTTTTTGGTGCACTTTCACTACAAAATACAGCTGAATCTGCGTTATCAGTGTGATAATGGCTGCTTGTAGGATTATTTCGCATAGGTAAATAAGTTGCAAGCAATTTAAGTACTGACGTGTACGAAATTTTCGAATTATGAGATCAGAATTTAAAGTGCAGTCAGAATCACTATCAATATGGTTTTGTTTTACCTTCTAGTGTCTAAGTATATTTTAGACTGGGGTAATGTCAAAGCCATAAGAATTACCTTTACCTCAGTCACGCTTCAATAAACCTCGGCGTATAATCTTCTAAGACTCGAAGCTGCATGTCGGAATCTGTATATAGCCAAAAAGAAAATATTGCCAAGATACAATTAGGGAGCCCACATCCGAAAAACGATAGTGCCTTAATGCACCTACCTTTCATTCCCAAATAAAATATGCCTTTCTAAATATGTAGCTGTAACTAAACTTTTTTTTTTACTTTCTCTACATAGTACATGATACATAGAGAAGGTATTGCACAACACCCAAAAATTCGATACCAAGATTACACCGGAAATACACATTTTTTGACCCCTGAAGCCATTTTGGAAAAAAGTATGTGAGTCCGTGTGTCTGTGAACATGATAACTCAAAAACGAAAAGTCAGTAAAATACCAAACTTAGTATTTAAGTTGAGTATCTTTCAGGGATGTAAAACGAAGACTTTGAGAAGTAAATACCTCCACGCCAAACTTCCTTTACATGGAAAAATTTTCTAAAATTTTTATTTTCTCAAAAATTGGCTCTAATGATGATTAAAATATTATATTAAAGATATTTACATTACGAATAAAATGTATATTTTGAATTTTCCGGAAATGGCCTCTGAAGAGCTCATCATTAATGCTGAATTTTGTATGACTGACAAAAACTTGCTAAACTAAAAAATATAGATCTCATTAAAACACACAATTTATGTCATATAATTTTTTTCGTGGAATTGACCATTTCCGAGATATTTCTTGTTATTGGTTGCAAATGCATTTTCTCATATGGGAATTTGTTAACTCCTAGTCATGCAAATAAATGGATTTCAATCACATGACAAGCAGCTTTTAAAAGATTTGACCATCCTTTAGCCTAGTTTATTACGTCATTTCCCTTCTACTTAAAAAGAAGCAAGTAATAAGACCATTTCAGCTAATATTTGTCTCGATTAGCTTAAAGTACACAGAAGAATAAAGGTTTCGATAGTAAATTGTTAGAGTCGTAGAGAAAGGCATATGAATGGACACATCAGAAATCTTTACATACCTTTGCAATGAAAACATTATTCGTGATATACAGAGAAGCCTCATAAAATGCCACAACTCAGCTATCGCTCTATAATCCTTTAGAAAAGCAGGGTGAATGCAGGCCTAGTTTTTGTCCATCTATTTCGGCTGATATTCATTGGTTACTTAAAAATCTGATGTGTTCCATTCACATGACTTTCTCTACATCTCTGTAACAAATTATTGTTAAAAAGCTTATGCTTATATTTACTTCATGCTAATCGAAAAAAAAAAAAAAATAGCAGAAATAATCTTATTACCTGCTTCCTTGTAAGCAGAAGCGAAATAAGGGAATACAATAGGTTAAACTGATAGTCAAAAACTGGTTGCTATGTGATTGAAGTTCCTTTGTTTGTATGGAAAGGAGTTGACAAATTCCTGTATGAGAAAAGAATAAGTGTTTTAAAGCTGAAATCAAAAACAAGGAATATTTCACAAACGATCAACTCCACGAAAAAAATTAAATAACATAAATTGTGTGTTTTAATGTGCTCTACATGTTTTCTGTAGTAAGTTTTTGTCCCTTTCTTACGATTTAGGAGTTATGCAAAATTTCGTAAAATTCATCCAGAATAAAGTATTCTTCAGAGGCTATTCCCAGAAAATTCAAGATATACATTTTATTTGTCAGCTAAATATCTTTAATATATGATATTTTAATCAAAATCGTTTAGATACATTTTTGAGAAAATGACAACTTTCGAAAAAATGTCCGTGTTAAGGGTAGATACGGTGGGGAGATTTTTCACAAAATCTACGTGTGGCATCCCTGGAAGAAACCAAACTTAAATACCAGTTTTGGTATTCAACAGTATTTTCGTTTTAGAGCTATGCTGTCCAAAGACACACACAGACACACACACACACGCACACACGTACACGGACCTTTTTATAAAAATGTTTTTTTTTTATTCAGGGAGACCCAAAGTTTGTATTTCCGGTGAAATCTCGTATCGAATTTTTGGGTGGAATGGAATACCTTCTCTAGACACTATGTACATAGTACGTGTAGAGAAAGTAAAAATATTGAATGTATGCTTTTAATATATTGGACCATAAATACAGTTCCTTAGAACTGAGAAACTAATAACTAAGTGGAGTCTGTTTAGTGAATGCGGGTGCAGTTGCTTCACAAAGGAAATGTATCCTATCCCAAATAATGACTGTCATAAATCTATCTCCCTACCCCAAAAAGGGAAACTTCGATCCTTGTGCTTGAAGACCAAGAACAACCTAGATTTTAAGGAAGTCACTTGTTGACTCCACCTGAAGTTTCAATTGCCAAAGTTCCGAATTCATGACTAGATGTTCTAGAGGCAGATGGTGATGTTAAGAGTTTGTCTCTCTGCAGAAAGGACTGAGGAGCAAGATCCTGTGCAGTAAAACGATTATAGCGATTCCTCAAGGAGGAGGCCGAACTGCACAGACTCTACCACAGTAACTTTCTCTAAGATCTGTTAATTTCTTTATTAAAACGGATCATAGAATTTCAATCTTCCTTTTAGCTTCAGAGAGTTTACAAATCAGCAGAAAGAAATCTCCAATTCAGTAGCTGTTTTCAGGAGTTAGTTAGCAGTAACTGGAGGGTAAGTTCTCCTTGATCACAGCATCACACTAGGTCATAATGGGCCCTTTATACATTCAATGAAACTCCAGAAAGAAGGGATGAAACGAAGATAAGACGGGCAACTACGGGCACTGGTAAGAACCGGGCCCCTAACAATTCCAACAAATCTTGAAGCCAGCTAGACTTTATTAACCAATCGCAAGCCTGTGGGGGGGAGGAGGGTTGTAGACGAGACACTCACAGGAAGAAAGTTACGGCAGTCTCGTCAAGCGTCAGAGAAAAATCTTTCCAAAGCGCAAATTCCATGTTTCTGTCGCAATATGTGCTGAACCGTGAAATAGATGAATGGAAATGGGAATAGGAAATTCGTGGCAAAAGAGAACGACCCTAGTATTCGCCTGTCCGCTCGGAAACCCCGAACACAGCATAGTTATAGTGGCCGGCTCGAGAGGAATAGATCTCAGGACCTGCTGAAAACATTGTACCGCGGATACATCTCGCTCGGTCTGACCTTAGGGACGCTAAAACTTAGCAAAGCATTAAAAACGTACTAGGTGATCCAACTAACCGAACAATGCATTTTACTTCTCAACATCCAGACTTTGTCTGCTCACATCCACATATCTACACCGCGCCGGGCACGTTGGTAAGACCAATCGTCTCTCATCGAGGCGGGTTCGAACCCAGGTGACTGCATGTGGAATTTATGGTGGATAAAGTGGCGCAGGGGCGGGTTTTCTTCGGGTTCTCCAGTTTCCCCCGCCATCGCATTCATCGGTGCTCCATCTTTTTTTCCATATATCACAGTGTTATTGCCTGCGGTGCCATTTTATAAAATCGGACGTTAAATACTAAAAAAAAAAAAAACAACTTCACATCGAAATCTTTGCATCGAAATAATATCCCATCCTCTTATATCCATGTTAAATTCATAGATTCACTACTGTTTCGTCATAAGGACATGACACCTTCCAGTATTTACACACTCTATCACGTATCTATTAGGTAGAGAGGTACTCCATTCCCCCCAAAATTCGATATCAAGATTTCACCGGGAATACAAGTATAGAATACCTGGATAAACATTTCCTTAGAAACATTTTGGTGTGTGTGTGTCTGAGTATGTTTGTGCACGTGTGTGTATTTCTGTGTGTCCGTGAACAGCATGACTCGAAAACCAAAGGTATATCAAATCAGTTCTTCTAAACCTGCTACATGAATATTTTCAAGAAAATCCATAACTCATTTGTTTCAAGAAAATATAAGAAAATTATATTTTATTAATATTTCATTATTAGTGGATGTGCAAAAGTCAAGCAGAATAAAGAAGTCATTTGAGTATTCCCAGAAAATTCTAAATATACATTTTGTTTGCCATGTAAATATCTTCAATCTAAACCGATAAAGCCATCTTTGAGCAAATCGACAATTTTGATAAATGATCCATGTAGAATAGTTTGGGGTGGGGGAATTTTTCTTAAATATGTCGTGTCGCATCCTTGGAAGATACTAAAATTCTGTACTAAGTTTGGTACTTAAATGGACTTTAGTTTTTTAGTTATATAGCTCACAGACACACAACATGCGATTTTTTTTCCTAAAAATTCCATGTACTAAATTCATATAACTTTTTCTACCTATGCTACAACAAACTATTCTTATAAAAGCCAAGTCTTCTGTATACTTCATGCTTATGAAGATAAACATTAGCAGAATTATTTTATTATGATATTATTTCCTTATACAAAAATAAAAAGAAAATACAATAAGAGCTGAAGCGGTCATGATCGTAGTCTCTGGCTCCATAATTCCACAAGCAATTCGTTTTTCTGATCCTAGAAAACAGTAGCCATGATCTTCCTTTTGCTGAACGTATTTTTACACTTATGGTTTTTTGCGGAGAATGTGTGTGCATATGTTGTTTTGATTGTTCTTTGGATTCTGGATTGCCATAAAGAATCGAGGTTTTCATTCCCCATCACAATGGAGCTCAAAAACTCTTCTCCTTCATTAGTGTAACTTTTGATTCATCTTTTCGGCAGTTGACACTTTTATTTTTTTCGGTAGCTGAGTGGGAGGACAGCGCTTTCGCACCAAGGGAAAACTTCAAAAGATGTAAAGTCCTTTCTCTCTGCGCTGGCGACAACAATATATGAAGAGGGTATTGGAATTCTCATTTATCGATACGACAGATGCCTTAATCTTCAAGGTGACCGTGTGGAGAAGCAACTGTAACTGAGCTTGACTTCTGGTAATAAAATCATTTTGTGATTCATATTTGTCTTTCTGCTATGCTCCATCGGAGGTTGAAAATTGATGTGTTCCATTCATATGACTTTCTCTACATCTCTGCAACAAATTATTGTTAAAAAGCTTATACTTTTAACTTCATGCTAATCGAGAAAGAATTAGCAGAAATAGTCTTATTACTTGCTTCCTTGTAAGCAGAAGCGAAATAAGGGAGTATCCTAGGTTAAAGTGATAGTCAAAAGCTGGTTGCTATGTGACTGAAGTTCCTTTGTATATATGGACAGCAGTTGAAAAAGTTCTATATGAGAAAAATATAAGTTTTTCAAAGCTGAAACCAATAACAAGGAATATCTCAAAAACGATTAACTCCACGAAACAAATGTATATAGCATGAATTGTGTGTTTTAACGGGCTCTACATTTTTTGTGTGGTAAGTTTATGTTTATCTCTTACGGTTTAGCAGTTATGTAAAGATTCCATAAAATTCATTCAAAATAAAATAGTTTTCAGTAGTTCCAAGATATACATTTCGTTTGTCATAAAAGTATGCTAAACATACGGTATTTTAATCAAAATCATTAGAGCCATTTTAGAGAAAATCAACATTTTCCAAAAAATGTTCCATGTAAAGGATAGTTGGGGGTGGTAGGATTTTCTTGAAAATCTGCGTGTCGCATCCTTGGAAGATACCAAACTTAAATACCAAGTTTGGGGTTAACAGTATTTTCGTTTTTGCGCTATGCTGCCCACAGACACACACATGCTTTTTTATTCAGGAGGTCCCAAAACATGTATTTCCGGTGAAATCTCGGTATCGAATTTTTTGGTGCAATACAGTACCTTCTCTATACACTATAGAGAAAATGAAAATAGCCCTCGTGTAAAGCTGTGGAATAGGCCCCAGGATGAAAATTACATATTGTCTTAGGTCTTCAACCGCCGACACAGACCTGCAACGCAGTTACCCATCGAAGCAGCATTCTTAGCAAAACAAACCTTTGGCGTGCTATTTTTACTTCAGAGAGTTTATCATCCATTTAAAGTCAATACGTCTATGCCATAAAGCGAGGGCGACTCTCAGAATCTTTAATGAACTAATGCCAGGGCCAAGCCCGGAAGTAAACGCACTAACAACATACCTCTCGGAATTTTCAAGGTCGATGAGTTTCCTGTAAACATACCAAACTTTTATAGCACACTGTTTTGAAGCCAAGTTACTCTAATTTAGTGCAGTTAGTTTCATTATTTGTAGAATATCTTCACAAGAAAATCTGTAAACTGTGGAAAACTTTCAGTTACATGGCTTTTTAGTGATGTATAACCGAAGGCTATGACATTGATATTCAAATATAACTATGTAAAGCTATGTAGCATACCGAAGTTCTACGGATAAATGTTTAATTCAAATAACGAATTAATAGATTTAATTTACTTACAACCTATATTTAAATATCTATGCTCCATTCAAATGACTTTCTATATCTTCAAACAAACCATTCTTTCAAAAGATGTTTTTTTATCTATATGATGCTAATCCAGGAATGGCCTTCTTGCTTAGTTCTATAAAGTATAAGGGAAACAAGGAAGTACACTAGGCTAAAAGGAAAGTCAAATGTTTTAAAAACTGTCGCTATGTGATTGTTCTATGAATTTAAAAAAGCATTTATAAAAATACATCCGTGTGTGTGATTTTTTTATAAGGTTGGATAAATACCAAGCTTGGTATTTAAGACCAGTATTTTCGAAGTATGCGACACAAAGATATTCAAGAAAATCCTCCCACCCCCATCTATTCTTTCTATGGAACATTGTTTGAAAATTTTGATTTTCTCAAAAACGACTAACGATTTTGATAAAATTACTATATGTTTAAGATATTTTCATGAAAAATTAAATACATATCTTAACATTTCTGAGTATAACCTCTGAACACCCCTTCATTTTGGATTACTTTTGTGTAATTGACAAACTGTAAGAAATAGGCACAAGGTAACTTCACAAAAATGCAGACCTTTTAACCTTTAATTGCGTGGTGTTGCATATATGCAACAAACATGAGTAATCAAAAATTTTAGTATTTTTAATACTTTCAATGGACTTTCTAATTTCGTATTACACAAATCTTCAAAAAAAATAAAAAAAAAATAGGTTAGTTATAGCTGTCTTATATTGTAAAAATGTTAATATTTTTGAAATAAACCTATAGTGTTCTGTTATTATTATTATTATTAACACAAAAGAGCAAAATCCATCCAACTGCAATCAAATGTAATCCCGTCAGCACCCAAGCATGCCATCACACAGCTTATTTTACTTGGGCTGTCCCCGTCCTTTACCACATGCACATTTTAGGGAGATCGCTGGGACTCAAATTTCAATTGTTTCAAACAGCGACAAACTTTTAAAAGATTTGACTATTGCTTTAACCAGTTGTATTCCCTTATTTCCCTTCCACTTACAAGGAAGTAATAAGACCATTTCTGCTAATGTTTATTTCGACTAGCATGATGTTCTACATAAAAAGAATAGTTTATTTATGGAACCAGCAGAGAAAATTATGTGAGCGGAACACACATTATTGTGAGAAATAATGCTCAATAGAAGCACATAGAAAAGTACCCGATATCCTTTTATCAACATAATTAGTACGTTTTCACAGGGAATCGAAATCAATTTGTGTCCAATTTCATCTATACGATCTGTGTTTTACTTACAGTGGTGTTTCTATTACCACATTTCCATAAGGATTTGAAATCGTCTTGAGTAGTCATTCCGTACAGAATGGATACATATTGTACTGAATCTTGGATCCAAAATTCTTAGAATATGGAATCGAAATGGGGTCGAAATATGTTGCATGGAAACCTTATTCAAATCGTACTGAATATGCCGAAGACACTTTCTTTTGCTGCACTCTTTACAACCAATTGCGCACTCAGTATTTTGTTTCTTTCACTAAATGTTTCCATAATTTTGCAATTTGTTCTCTTCAAAAACATTCACTTACCTCAAAATCTGTTTATAATACAGATAAGTATATTTAATAATTTCGAACGTAAATTCAAGCCCACCGGCATAAAAGCTTGTTATTTATTCTTGAACCTTACATATTCAAAACGATTTCAATTTGTAATGGATTCAACATGTGAAACGCGGCTGATATTCAAATGAAATTGGACTCAAATGGATTTAAATTCCCAATGGAAAAGTAGTGTATGCAATATTTTTCCATTCGATCCCGCTTTCTAAAAGGATTGGATCCAAGATTTAACATGATATGAATCTGCGTTTCCATGCAGCACTCAATACGGAATGTGTACTCAATCGATCACAATTCCCCAAGTGATAAATAAAATAACTCGAACATTGAAAGTGAGTTTTATTTATGGACGCTCTTTAACAGCTGTGGTTCTCAGCGTCCCATCCTATACTGGGCGTGAAAGGACGCTTAATTTTGCTCTGAGACCTCTTTGTCAGGCTTGAAGTTCTTTTACATACCGCAAATCTACGACACGGGACCACCGGATTTACTTCCCTTCCGAAGGAAACCATGCTTAGGATTTTTACGCCTGTAAAAACAATTCATCTCCCTTCTACGGGTGTGAATCCATGCCTTTGAGCACCAGAGGCGAACATGTTACCCCTTGACCACGGATGATGACGTAAAACCTCGGAAAATAAATCTTATTCGAGTACTCACCTCAACCGAGTTTTAATTGGGAACCCCTTGAATGTGAGGCTCTTTTTTATAGTGTTAAAGACCGCTTTTGCTCCTATGACACCGCAGGCGATGGCACTGATGATACATGGAATGAAGATGGAGCACCGGTGAAATGCGATGGCTGGAAAACCGAGAACTGGGAGAAAAACCCGCCCCTGCGCCGCTTTATCCTCCACAAATTCCACATGGGATCGAATGTGAGGCAGACTCACAACCCACATACTACGAAGATGGGTATGCAAATTCTCTTTAGAAAAAAATATGATGCACTCCATTCACATGGCTTTCTCTATGTCTCTAGAGAAAACATTATATAAACCAATAATTGTTGCTATAATATAAAGATAGCAGAAAGGATCTTATTACTTAGTTCCTTGTGAGTAGAACGGAAATAAGGAAATACATTAGGCTAAACCGACATTTAAATGTGTTAAAATGTTTTTGCTCTGGGAGAAACGTTAAGTATTTTAAAACTGAAAGCAATAACAAAGAATGTCTCGTAAACGGTGAACTCCACGAAAAATAGTATATGACATAAATTGAGTGTTTTAATGAAATGTACTTTTTTGTGTAGTAAGTTTTTGTCTATCTCCTGCGGTTTACCAGTTATGCAAAATCCAGAATAATTCATCCAGAATAAAGAGGTCTTCAGAGGCTCTTCACAGAAAAGTCAAGATATACGTTTTATTTCTCATGTAAACATCATTAATATACAAAATTTTAATCAAAATCGTTAGTCATTTTTGAGAAAATCAAAATTTTCGAATTTGTTTCATGTAAAGTGTAGTTGGAATGAGAGGATTTTGCTGAAAATCTTCGTGTCGCATCCTTGGAAGGTACTGAACTTAAATATCAAGTTTAGTATTTAACAGACTTTTCATTTTTGGGCTATGCTGTCCACATACACACGGACCTTTTTCTAAAAATGCCTTTTTTATTCAGGAGGTTCCAAAACGTGTATTTCCGGTAAAATTTTGGTATCGAATTTTTGGGTACAATACAATAGTTTCTCTATACACTAAATACATAGTACTTGAAGAGAAAATAATTAGTATAAGAGACTCTGGTGCAGCTGAACATTCTAAGCAATACTTATCTCCATTCGGAGAGTCAAGTAACTAATTGTATAAGAAAACGTAAACATCTTACGCTGTTTTCAAAACAATAATTTAACCACTTTATAATTGGCACTAATCATTATAAATAACTACTTAAGTGCTCTGGAAAAACCTGATTTTAATATATGCTGCCACAATGTTAAAACTCTTAAACTAGAAAAATAGTTTTTGCTTCAGACATCGATGAAGGTAATGATACTGCTTTTTCTGCTTTGTCGCATGATCCACGTAATTTTCTAATTGTTCAGAATAAGAAGTATATATGTTACTGTGACGGTAGACTATCGTTTGCACTTCTTAATAACAGATTCTTGGAACCTTTTTCTATAATTCTCTCACCAAAAGCTTCTATCTACCTTTTCAACGCATTACGACTTTCGGAATATTGATTCATATTATTGAGTGGTTTCTGACACACCATATTAGCTTAGGCTATGAGTTTTGGAAGAAGACTCTAATAGCTAGTTTTATCGATCTTTGTTACGGTATCAGCATATCATAAATTTTCTTAATAATTCGTTAATTCTGCTATTGTTTTACATTAAACATCGTTACGGTTACATCGTCTTAATACCCGTCGTTGATTTAAATGCTAAAAACTGCTGCTTTGAGTTGAAAACGCCGCACTATTTATATGCACTCTAGCAAAAGTATTCGACGTTGAACGTAAAATTTAGTATATCTTGAAGATGGTGTTCCTATGATAGATAATTACTAGAGCTCGGTCCGGAGTATAACTATGATGGAGTAGGCGTGATCTCTCAGCCCGTTTCAAAACATGTTACACTATCTAGCATTGCTCACTACCTGCCCTCGTTCAGTTTCTGATAGATAGACCAGTGAGCACTGAAAGAGAATGCAGATCGAAAAATGTCGAAAATAGGAAAGGGAATTCGACAATAGTCAAATTGTGGATGATTAAAACATATTTTGAGCTACAGGAGGAGAGCTCTTTCTTTCGGCACATTAAAGAATTTACTGCAGTGAAATCTGAGTGAGTTTGGTTCATTTATGTTCATTGTCTTTTCAAAGCATTACACACTATTATCCTGAATGTGTATTTCTGGTGAAATCACGATATTGAATTTTTGGGTGGAATGCATACCTTCTCTATACATTACGTGTAGAGAAAGTAAAACAAAAACCCGAGTGTTTAAAAACAAATCATTCAGTTCTACAATTCCGGCTGGTTAATTCACAATCCCTCAGTCTTCATTATTCTTATGTGAACTTCCATTTTCAAAATGTAATTTATCGTTCCAGCCCCTAGTTTGTTTTGAGACATGGAAAATGGAAAGCAGAAGATTACATATTATGTTTGAATCATTTCGAGCGGTCTTGTGGAGCCTAATTTCCTCTGTGGGAGAATTTCAAGCGGACCATAATGGAGATAATTGGATGTAACAATCTATACACAAGAACCTACAGCTGTGCGCGCAAAGACTTCCCTAAGACGAAACAAACAAGGCCATGTCATTATGAGTAATCTTTCTCCCTTAACTTGTTCCCAGACTCAGTAAATTTGTTTACTTTGTCATATAACGCATTTCTCAGAAACAATGATTACAATTATTAAATGGATGCTACTGAACTGAAGGACACTGGCAGTAAAATTTTGGCTACAAACGGTCAAACAATCGAAAATAACCTTTTACTTTCTTTACATGGTACATGGTACATAGGTAGAGAAGTTATTGTGTTGCACCCAAAAATTCGATACCGAGATTTCACCCGAAATATAAGTTTTGGGACCCCCTGAATCCAAAATAAAAAAAAAAAAAAATAGAAAAATGTCCGTGTGAGTTGACTGTGTGTGTGTGTATGCGTACGTCAATGGGCAGCATGGCTCAAAAACGAAAAGTGCGTTAAATACCAAACTTGATATTTAAGTGTGGAATCTTCCAAGGATGCCACACGAAGATTTTCAAGAAAATCCCTCACCCCTCTATATACATGGAAAAATTTTCGAAAATGTTAATTTTCTCAAAAATAGCTCTAATAATTTTGATTAAAATCTCTTATATTTAAGATACATATATGGCAAATAAAACACATATCTTGAATTTTCAGGGCATAGCCTCTGAAGATCTCTTTATTCTGGACGATTTTTTTTAAATTTTGCATAACAAACAATTTATGTCATCTACATTTCTTTTCGTGGAGTTGACATTTTCAAGATACTCCTTGTTATTTTAAATGGGTGTGTGAACTTTCGCCATCCCTGACTTTGAATGTGGTTGAACATCAATTTTGTTTTTTAGCTTAAAGTATTTTAACCTGGTTGATCATGTCGGGCGATGAATTAAATCGGTGAAATGATGCTATAATGGTCTTGTGGTCCATGGGCTTAAAGTTACTCGACATTCGTCTTCTCAAAATGAGAGAAAACCTTGAAAAAATCTTTATCCGAGTAACTCACCCTAAGCGAGATTCGAACTCGTGAATGTAAGGCAGACACGCTACCGAGGCTGGATACCTTTTTGGTGAGAAGCGCTCAGGACTGCAGCTATATGGTTATCGAGAATCATTGAAAAATTCCACTTTATGATTCTCGCAGTTCGTTTAACGAAAGTTCGTGAAATGGTAGAGGCCATAGGTGTATCGAGGGGAACGGCAGTTCATATTTTGCACAAAAATATTGTCGGCCCGAGGATGCAGCAATTGTTCATAATTGACAACAAGAGGTGCGATCTTCAACTTCAAAGCTATGTTTGGAATTATTTAAGTGGAATCCGAAGGACTTTTAGCTTCAAGTTGTCATCGTCGATGAGACCTGGATTCATCACTAAACCCTACCTATGAATCTGTTACAAAGAAGACAAAGAAGCTCCCTGGGCCGAAAAAATGATGGCGACGATTTTTTGGAGGCTGCGATGGATGTCAACTCATTGACTTCTAGGAAAAGGAAAAACGATTCCTGGATAATACCATAGTGAGTTATTGATCTGATTCAACAAAGACATTTAGGAGACACAGACCCATTTGGGGAAGAAGAAAGTGCTGGTTGACCACGACAATGCAGCAGCATTGCAGTTGTCGCCGAAACCTGTAAGAATTGCGTTATGAATTGTTGCCATGCCTCCCATATTTATCAGAGCTGGGTTCCCAAACATGGAGAAATGGCACGCGTGAACAAAATTTACATCAGATGAAAAGTTATTGTTGAGACATGCGTATTTAGCAGAACTTGACAATTTTTATTTTTGGAAGGGTTAAAATGGCAGGAACTTTCGAGGAAATATAGGTATATCTCTAAAAGAAGATTATGCTGAGAAATAAACTGTGTTTGAATAAAAATGGCGTCTTCATTACCAACACAGGCGTTGAATTACCCTCGTACAGCGAACAAACCACCAAATAAATTTACTCCTACGCCAAACAAATTTACGCAAAATCATTTACAGTGCTCTTTGTTTGCTTTATTCCCAACACTTGTAAGAGTTTGTATACAAGGTGACCAAACGCCCCGTATTTGACGTGTTCAGACACCCCTTCGTACGTTAAAGCGTTGCAGAAATCAACGAAGCTATTTTCAAGGTAAAACTGGCAAGTGGGAGCTATATGAGTGACCTTCTTTTTTACCCCTCTTGCTTATCAGTGACAACGATAAGCGGGTCGCGCTCATTGAGAGGTCGAAAAAGCTCCCTTGAGTTCTGCAACTCTTTTAATGCTCAAAGAAAGATACGCGTCAAATACGGATAAGACACGCATCTAGTATAGCGACTGACAAGGTTTTCTTTTCTTTTCTTTTTTATTTATTTATTACTTTCTCTAAACGTACTGCGTACATAGTGTATCTGTGAAGGTATTGTAGCATCTAAAAATTCGATAACGAGATTTTACCGGAATTACATGTTTTGGGCAGCAGCATAGCTCAGAAACGAAAAGTCCGTTAAATACCAAACTTGATATTTAAGTTCAGTACCTTCCAAGGATGCGACACGAAGATTTTCAAGAAAATCTCCCCACCCCAACTACCCTTTACATAGAAAAAATTTCGAAAATTTTGGTTTCCTCAAGATGGCCTTTAACTATTTTGATTAAAATCTCTTACATTTGACAAATAAAATGCATATCTTTAACTTTCTGGTCATAGTCTCTAAAGACATCTTTATTCTGGATGATTTTTTTTTAAATTTTGCATAACTGGAAAACCGTAACAGATAAACAAAAATCTACTACACAAATAATTTAGAGATCGTTAGAACACACATCTTGACCATTTACGAGATATTGCTTCAGTTTTAAAATACTTTACGGGTAAATATTTGTATATACCTTTATATACTTGTCAACTCCTGACCACGCAAAGAAAAGAACTCAGTCCCACAGTAACCACATTTTAAAATATTGATTGTCGATTTAGCCTAGCGTATTCTCTTATTTACCTCCTACTTATTCGGAAATAAGTAAATAGACCGTTTCTGCTGATGTATATCTCAATTAGCATGAAGTAGATAGACGAATAAACTTTTAACAATAATTTGTTACAGACATATAGAAAAGTCATGTGAATGGCACACATCAGATTTGTCTTAACTTTATTCCTTTTCCCCTTAAGACGTATTTCGGAATAATTCGATAAAATCATCTGTGAACAGCTTCTCTCTCAGTGTATCATCAGCCTTTACAAGTCACGTGTGATCAGAACCAACTGCAACACGTGTGAAGAATAAAATTATTTTCCAAGACTAGAGAGGGTATAATTGTTTCTTTCTTTTTTGGTTACAGCTTCATAACTATTACAGTTTAGTGAGAGCAATTCTAAAATTGTGTAATTTATAGGCAATTATCAACCCTTTTGTTTTATTTCCATATTATTTGATATGATTTATACCTTTTCCCCTCCTTCAGACAATAAGTTGGTTGTTGGCACAAAAACACTAGCTTCTGGTCAATTTATTTCGCTTTTATCTTGTTTTGTTTTTCCTTTTTTGCAATTTTGTTTCTTTTTCATCTGTTTTGCAGCGGTTTAGGATCTAACGTCACGTGATATAAAGGTGAAACAAAATGGAATTGATGTTGACCTTCACTGTCGTATTCCATTAAAGTTGTGGTTGGTTCCTCACGGCGAGCTGAAGAAAAGAAAGATAAATTCATTGTTCTGTTGTTATCTACCTATTCTGCGCAGTATTAGCATTTTAAATACAGGAACTACAATAATTATTGCTGTACCAACTGGAATTAAACTTTTTAGTTGACTCGCAATAATATATGGATCTAAATTTATCTTCAGTCCTGCATCAATATGAGCTCTAGGTTTTATTTTCCTTTTTTAAAATGTTTTATCCCTTGAACCATGAACTGCCCAAGCGCCCACATGTGGAATTCGTGGTGGATGAAGCGGCGTCTGGGCGAGTTTTCTCCGAGTTCTCCGGTTTCCCCCACCACTCATTCCACCAATTGTTCCATAATTACCTTTCCAATAATCAAATCTTCTTCTTCACTTCACAGTATGGGCAGATTGCTCATTCCGTCTCACAGTTGTTCCCTCCACCTTTTCCTGGTACGACTGACATCTCTCCTTCCTTTTGGTTCATATTCAAATGCTATCCTAGGCAGTCTGAATCTGCCATTTTCTGAATATGTTGCTTTCACTGGTTCTGATATTTTTCAATTTTGGAATGTATTGATTCTATATTAAGTTCTGCTCTTATACCTTCATTTCAGATTTGATCTGGTTTTGTACATTCTTTTGTTTGCCTTAAAAAATTCATTTCTGCACTTTGTAAACGGCTTTTCATTTTCTTTGTGGTGACCCAAGAGTCACTTCCGTATAAAGTGTAGGAACCGCCATTTTTTTCTATAATAATCAAATTTGCTTACATTTCGTATCATCCACTTCCTCATGTTCATGCCTGGCTACAGGCTGACCCCTCGTAACAGGTTCTCCATTATTTGGTTTCATGCCGTTGGCTCCCCGACAGGCTTCTGACCCCTAGGTATTGGCTTCTAAGTTCTAGGGGGTTATCAGTCCTACAAATACGGGGAGGGTAAGCCGATTATGAAACGAAACCATGGACTGATGTTTTAAAACCTATGTATATTAATGTTACTTAGCAGATTTGGCTCTAAATTATTAAATGTATCAAGATGATCGAGCGAGATAACTCCGTAATAACGTTTGAAACCTAGATTCCGAATACCCTAGGTTCGATTTCGGTCGACTGTCCCCCTTGACCATGGTTATTCAAGGTCGATAGCGAATGTTGGGGTGATTTCTCACCAATCATTATTTCCTGTCAATCATTTCTCTTTTATTCCTTTTCCTTATATGTCTGAGATGTGTTTCTAGATTTCGGGCGTATAGCGGTGCCTAAAGATGGCGCGGAAGTTTACTCAAAGGAAAGAGTTCCCTGTGGACATTAGAGGGCTGTTTGGTTGATGGGTCATTCATCACCCCTCTCTGGGCAGCTCCAATAGTAGGACGAGTCCTTGAGCTAGGAACTGTTAGGGTCTTCAGCGCGCCTGCGGCCTGCAGCCACATATATTTCCTTCACTTCCTTTTGGTGTGTGGTACTGCGAGGCGCCCCTCTCCTTTGTATTCTCTATACCTGATATGGCAATAGGCAGCAGCACAGATTTACTTAACTTTTATAAAGTCGCCCTCTGTGGTGTAGTGGTTACCATGCTAGCCTCTAAAACCTAAGATTGCAAGCTCAAACCTGGCGGAGGATGATGGATTTCTTCGAACACAAACATTCGGCTTCCTTCTGAAGGGAAGTAAAGCCGGGGATGCCGTGTAATGTTTATTTGCACTAAAAGAACCCCGTATCTTGAAAGAAGAAAGCTTCTGGGCAAAATTCCGCCTTTTTGCATCCTGCACTGCCATCTGTGCGCGATGAGCTAATACCTCGACACCATGACGTATAGCAGCGAACTTACCAACTAGAAATTCAAATCCGATCACGGAAACATCGCAATGGTGCCCTATGCTCTACTTAAAAGTTACAGGAAATAACTAAATTATCGAAAAACATGTATATCGGAATTAAAATTTACTTGTCACCCTCCATGTAAGCCGCTAATATCCAGGTGGATTTTTTTTCGAACGTAGAAATCCTTATCATACCTTCCTTTGGAAGATAAATAACCATTGACCTCGTGTAATATTTATTTGGACGTAAAATAAACCCATACCTTTAAAGAAAATGTCTATATGGTAGCCATATTTTTCGTCCGTAAGTCGTGATTTTGTCCTATAGTGCCAGCAATGGGCGATACGTTGATCCCTCATCACCATGTGCACATAACGAAATAGAAAGCCTCTGAACAAGAAAACATTGTAGCAGTAGCCCAATATACGCCGACTTAGCATGATGGAACTTGAATTAAAAATCTGATGTGCTCCATTCACATGACTTTCTCTATATCTCTGTAAAAATTATTGTTAATAAGCTTATCTTTTATTTATTTCATGCTAATCGAGAAAATTAGCAGAAATAGTCTTATTTCTTGCTTTATTGTAACTAGAAGCGAAATAAGGGAGTACCACAGGTTAAAGTGAAAGCCAAAAGCTGGTTGCTATGTGACTGATGTTCTTTTGTTAGTATGGACGGGAGTTGACAAATTCCTGTATGAGAAAAGTATGTTTTTCAAAGCTGAAACCAAGAAAAAGGAATATCTCAAAAACGATCAACTCCAGGAGAAAAATGTATGTAACATAAATTGTGTGTTTTAACGTGCTCTACATTTTTTGTGTGTTAAGTTTTTGTCCATCTCTTACGGTTTAGTAGTTATGCACAATTCATCCATAATAAAGTAGTCTTCAGAGGCTATCCCCAGAAATTTCAAAATATACATTTTATTTGTCAGGTAAATATCTTTAATATTTGATATTTTAATGAAAATCGTTAGAGCCATTTTTTATAAAATCAACATTTTCGAAAAAAAGTTCCATGTAAAGGGTAGTTTGGGGTGGGGGGATTTTTCCAAAATCTTCGTATCGCATCCCTGGAATATACTTAACTTAAATACCAAGTTTGGTATTTTACCGACTTTTCGTTTTTGAGTTATCGTGTTCACAGACACACGGACACACACGGACCTTTTCTGAAAATACTTTTTTGGATACAGGGGATCCTAAAACATATATTTCGGGTGAAATCTCGGTATCGAATTTTTGGTGGAGTGCAATACATTCTCTATACACTATGTACATAGTACGTATAGAGAAAGTAAAAACATACTTAACTTCATTCTATTAACAAATATTCCGTCTTCTGATTTAACAATGTCGATTTACACCACGCCCAAGTAGTCTTTATACCAGGCTTATCCAAAATGACGCGACTACTAGTGCTCTTAGAAAATATCGACTTAAACGAGCTCGCTCTTCCGTTGCCTAGCTCACGTGCCTGAAAAGGGTAAAGACATTCGCTGTATTGACAAGGGTGGCTGAGATTATTAAGACACGAATTCTAAATGGCAGGTCCGTGATTCGAATCCTATCATGACCGTCTTCTGAGTTTATTTTTTTTTTTTCAGGTTTTTGTAACCGGCAGAGAAGGAAATAAACTTCTTAATTTTCCTTTTCCAATGTGACTATTTCATTCTATGTATCACCTCAAGGGGTGCCTATGCAATAAGAACGGGGTTTAAACACTACCGAAACAATTGTGTTCCATCACATGGCTTTCTCTACCTGCTCTCAAATAAACGATTCTTAGATTATTCCTATATCTACTTCATGCTAATCGAGATAAACGTTAGAAAATTGAGGTTATGAAATGAATAGCTCTACAAAAAAAAATGTTATGAAATGGTTAGTTCTACACAAATTGTGTATTTTAGCCAGATTTACATGTTTGTGCAATGAGTTTCTTTTATATCTCTTAAGGTATACGAGTTATGCAAAACTAATTTAGAGTAAATAGGACTTCAGAGGCCATTCCCAATAAATCCAAGATATACATTTTCTTTTCCAAGTACATATCTTTAATATACGGTATTTTAATCAAAATCATTAGGCCCAAATATGAGAAAACTTAACATCTCTAAAAATGTTCCATGTAAAGGGTAGTTTGTGGTTGGAGGATTTTCTTGAAAATCTTTGTGTCGCATTCTTGGAAAATACTAAACATAAATACCAAGTTTGGTATTTAACGGTCTTTTTGTTTTTAAGCTATGCTGTGGTTAGACACACACACACACACACACACAAAAACCACTGGCGTTTTTCAAAAAAAAAATTCGGTCTCAGGGACTTCAAAACATATTTCTGTGAAATCTCGGTATCGAATTTGTGGGTGGAATATAGTACCTTCTCTACCTATTATCTCACCAGGCGCCGCTTTGTCCACCACAAATTCCACATACGGTCCCCTGGAAGTGAACTCGCGCCACCTTGATGCCGCACATACCACCACCAACACGTAAAAATAGAATGTACATTACGTTGAAGTATATTCTGTAACTGAAATTCGAAGTTAAAGTAGGTCTAGATTGAACTATAAGTACTTTGTTACTCTCAGTGAAGCATACCAATGCACAAGTGGTACAGTCTAAAACACAGTAACACAGCTAACGTGGTTTGTCAAGTGGATGCTAGAATCCTTCAGCGCCAGCCGACTAGTTTGGTTCGAAAGATAAGGAGTGCATATGTCTCAAACGCGTTATCGAGAATAACGAGAATTTTTGGATCTTTCTCGAAGCTCCTGCGACTGTATATCGGCGAACATGCTCGCGATAGTGAGTTGGATGTTGTAATGTATAGCGTACATCAAGCTAAATCCTGTGTTCGACACCCCAGCGAGTCAAGTGGAAGGATGAAGAGGTTGTTTCGCGCGTGATTCAACACGCCGCTGCAGACACAGAAAAAGAAAAGTGAAGTGACAGTGAAAACCGACCTAAGCTACAATATTAACAAAATATAGCTCGTTAGTACCCATGAGTCAGTGTTCAACGATGGCAACCATGGTCAGGAATATTGGTAGGCACATAATTAGTTCAGAGCCAATACATATTTCTTTATCTTCCTTCAGTTCTTAAAGATGTAACTTCACATTTGGCCTTAAAAGCGCGCCGATATTGAAACACGATAACTTTCCTAAATAAGAAACACACTTAAGGTAAACAAAGGCGAGAGGCAGTTCCAAGGCCGTAGCTGCTCCCACACTCCCTGATCGCAAAATTCATCCTTAAAGTGAAAAATCTGATGTGTACCATTCACATGCCTTTCTCTATATCCCTGCAACAAATTATTCTTAAAAAGCTCATACTTCTATTTACTTTATGCTAATCAGAAAAAATTAGCAGAAATAGTTTTATTACTTGCTTCCTTGTAAGTAGAAGCGAAATAAGGGAGTACCATAAGTTAAAGTGAAAGCCAAAAGCTGGTTGCTATGTGACTGATGTTCCTTTGTTTGTATGGACAGGAGTTGACAAATTCCTGTATGAGAAAGTATAAGTTTTTCAAAACTGAAACCAAGAAAAGGAATATCTCAAAAACAATCAACTCCACGAAAAAAAATGTATATAACATAAATTCTGTGTTTTAATGCGCTCTACATTTTTTGTGGGTTAAGTTTTTGTCCATCTCTTACGGTTTAGTAGTTATGAAAAATGCATCCACAATAAAGTAGTCTTCAGAGGCTATTCCCAGAAAATTCAAGATATACATTTCATTTGTCTGATAAATATCTTTAATATACGAAATTTTAATCAAAATCGTTAGAGCCATTTTTGAGAAAATCAAAATTTTCGAAAAAAGTTCCATGTAAAGGGTAGTTGGGGGTGGGGGATTTTTCTCAAAATCTTCGTGTCGCATCCCTGGAAGTTTGGTATTTTACCGACTTTTCCTTTTTGAGTTATCGTGTTCACAGACACACGGACACACACACACACGGACCTTTTTGTGAAAATGCTTTTTTTTTGGTTACAGGGGACCCTAAAAAATATATTTCCGGTGAAATCTCAGTATCGAATTTTTTGGTGGAGTGCAATACATTCTCTATTCACTATGTACATAGTGAGTATAGAGAAAGTAAAAATCTTATCTGCTCCATTTACACGACTTTCTCTACATCTGTGTGACAAATTATTGTTAGCAAGTTTATTCTTCTATGCACTACATGCTAATCGAGACAAAATTTGCAGGAATAGTCTTGTTACTTCTTCCTTATAAGTGTTAGAGAAATAAGTGAATAAACTAAGCTAAAGCGATAGCCAAATCTTTTAAAAGCTGGTTCTATGTGATTGAAAATTTGTTTCTTTGTATAGCCAGGAGTTAACAAAGCATAAGTATTTTAAAGCTGTAACTAACAACAAGGGATATCTCAGAAACGGTCAGCTCAACAAAAAATCGTTGGATATAAATTATGTGATTTAACGAGATATATGTTTGTTATAAGTTTTTGTCTGTTTCTTAAGGTTTACCAAGTATAGGAAATTCAGCTAAATTCATGCAGAACAAAAATATTTTCAGAGGCTATTCCAAAAATGTTCAAGATATACTTTTTGTCATTAAAAATCGTTATTTTAATCAAAATCGTTAGCGCTATTTTTAAGCAAATCAAAAATTTAGAAAATTTTTCCATCTAAAGGATAGTATGGAGTGGGAGATTTTATTCAAAATCTTTATGTTGCATCCTTGGAAGATGCTTAACACAAATACAAAATTTGGTACTTAACGGTATTTTCGTTTTTGAGCTATGCTGTTCACACACCTTGCTTGTTTGGACTCAGAAGATCTCAAAACATTTATATTTCCGACGAAATCTCGAAATCTAATTTTTGGGTGGAATAACTACAATACCTTCTCTAGCTACTATGTACATTGTATGTGCATACGTGCTAGAGAAAGTAAAACGAGATTCCAACTTTCGTCTATCTTATTAATTTTAAATTTCACCAATAAATATGTTTAATACGTTCATTGCAATAGCCTTCATTTCACCGCTATTTTGAGAATAAACCAATCGGTTTATTGAAAATGTGCGGTTATTGCATAGCTACATAATGCATTTGCGTTCACGCGTTGTAGCTAGTAATATAAAAAACTCTGATGTGTTCCGTTCACATGACTTTCTGTACATCTCAGCAAAAAATATTATTAAAAAGTTTATGCTTCAATTGCAAGTTTATGCTAATCGAGAAAAAATTAGCAGAAATAGTGATAATACTTGTTCCCTTATAAGTAGAAGCGAAATAAGGAACTACCATAGGTTAAAGTGATAGTCAAAAGCTGGTTGCTATGTGTCTGAAGTTCCTTTGTTTGTATGGATAGGAGTTGACAAATTCCTGTACGAGAAAAGTATGTTTTTCAAAGCTGAAATCATTAACAAGGAATATCTCAAAAAATGATCACTGACGAAAAAATTTTATATTACATAAATTTTGTGTTTTAACGTGCTCTACATTTTTTGTGTGGCAAGTATTTGTCCATCTATTACAATTTAGCAGTTATGCAAAATTCGGTAAAAATCATCCAGAATAAAGTAGTCTTCAGAGGCTATTCCTAAAAAATTTCAACATATACATTTTATTTGTCAGGTAAATATCTTTCATATACGATATTTTAATCAAATTTGTTAGAGCCATTTTTGAGAAAATCAAAATTTTCGAAAACAAGTTCCATGTAAAGGGTAGTTGGGGGTGGGGGGATTTTCTTAAAAATGTTAGTGTCGCTTCCTTGTAAGATACCAAACTTAAATACCAGGTTTGGTTTTTAAGGACTGTTCGTTTTTTAGCTATGCTGTCCACATACACAAACGCACACACAAACGCACATGGACATTTTTCTAAAAATGCTTTTTTGGATTCAGGGGTCTCAAAACATGTATTTCCGGTGAAATCACTATATCGAATTTTGGGTGCAATACAGTACCTTCTCTATACAATATGTACGTGTTTAATATGTTTTTGGAGCGGATCTAGTATAGTCATTGGTTATCATGGAAGAAGTTTCAAGACATTGGCAAGATTGATATAACCTCTGAATATGGAATTAGGGTTAAACCTGAATCATAAGTTTTGCGATGCGTGACGCACACACGAACTCAATTACGTATTTCATAGACGCAGTTATCTCAGGGACTGATTTTGACTACATAATGTAAGCTATGACGACAAGGGAAAACCACCCGTATTCCAGGGAAATCGTCGAGCTAGGAAAGCCTATTTATAGACCACTTTAAAGCTTTGTTTGCTCCTACGGATTTCCAATTTCCGAGGCACTCATGATTGTCAATATTTGAAAGTCTCAAATTAATGCTAATGGGACGAGGCATAACGAGCCTTGTCAGCAAAAACTTACAGAACTGCATAACTGCAGTTTCCTTGCAAACATACTGCTAACAACTTTCGTGTTGGTATTCATTTCCTTTACGCTTTATTTTGTGTACTTTATTCCATCCGTCTTCTTACCATTGTAAACTGACCAGATGTTTGCTATATCGGCACAATTGATGGCCTCTTCTGAAATATTCCGATGTTCAATAAGTCCTTAGAAAAGCCAAGAAATTATACTCGTAGCATCGAAAAAATATTGTATTTAGTAACCGCCATCTCTTACTAGATGACAGTTAATGTTTCAGCTACATCCATCACATGGTTTCGTTGCCAAAGGCAATTGAATCAACAATCTTGTGCTTCTTTAGAAAAATGGGAGAACACGAGTTTCGTGCGGTGATTAAACACTTTTATTTAAAAGGCTTCACACCGAAAGAGCTAAAAGCCAAGTTGGATGAAGTTCATAGCACATCTGCTACTGCGTTTGCAACAATTTACAATTGGATAAGCGAATTTAAACGTGGCCGTACATCCACAAATGATGAACATCATTCTGGACGTCCAGTAGAAATTATTTCCTCCGAAATGATTGACAAAATCGAGGATATGGTTTTGAGTGATCGACGAATCAAAGTTCTTGAAATGGTAAAGGCCACCGGCATATGGAACGGTACAATGTTCTCAATTTGGCACCAAAAATTAGGTCTAAAAAAGGTCTCGGCAAGGTGAGTGCCGCGTTTTCTCTCAATGGAGAATAAACGAAATCGTGTGATCGATAAGGAAGCTGGTTTGGCACTTCCGTCACAATCCTGATGAGTTTCTGCGTCGACACATAGCTGTGGAGGAAACATGGATACACTACCACAATCCAGAGACAAAAACCAGTTGTGTTTTAAACGCGAACCGGCTCCGAAGAATAATCTGCAGACAAGGTGATGGCCTCGGTTTTTTGGGATGCACGCGGAATCATCTACATTGATTACTTGCAGAAAGGAAGAACCACAAACGGAGAGTATTAGGCAGAGTTATTGCACCGGTTGAACGAGAAATCAAAAAAAACTGGCCTCATCTCACAAAGAAAAAGGTTCTCTTCCACCACGACAATGCACAGTACCTGCGCAGTTTCGATGGCAAAAGTTGTAGAATTAATGTTCGAATTACTACAGCATCCACTGTATCCATCAGATTTGTCCCCAGTGACTTTTTTTTTATTTCCAAACTTGAAAAAGTGGCGATTCACGTCTAACGAAGAGGTCATCTCCCAAACAGATGCCTAATTTGAGAAAACCTTCCGAAATCCTACTTTTTGGAAGGCTTAAAACAGTTAAGAGAAACGTTGGGAAAATTTTATCGAACTAAAAGAAGATTATGTTGAAAAGTAAATCTACCAAAAATGATTTGTTTTTCTATATTTTTCCTATGGACTTATTGAACGCCTCTCTACGCTGAAATGGAATAACTACTTACTGAATCCGAAAAAACATCGTTAAAGGAAGACGCCTAGTCAGTTTACTGTCATTTACCCCAAGGGATGGGCTCCGATCCCTTCAGCTACCTTGGTGTGGGCGCCTCGCACCTCTAACTTTCATGGTACGTCTAACGTTAGTAGAAGTACGTAGGACCGAACGTTTGAATACCTCCGCCAGGAAACTACCCGGATTGCGTTGGTCTGGCAGGCAATGGCTTTCGATAGCGATGGGAGATTGGTACGTCAGGCGGGTTGCGAAATACCTCGATGTCCTCCGGAGAACTTGTAGATGGCGTGCTAGTTAGCTCTTGGCCCTACCGAGATTGTCGATAGTCTTTCCTTTTGGTTGATGCAGGTAAATGCTCCTTTTTCATACCTGTTCAAGCGCGGGGAGTCCTTATCGAAGTAATGCGTTATTAGTAGGGATGGGAGCTTGAGATTGATACCTCGATACTCGGTGGTCTCGAAGTATGTTTAAT